>BQNB010023938.1:0-55471 GCA_026074375.1 Tanacetum coccineum | reverse complement strand
CGGTTTGGCTCTTCATCACAACAGACCAAATGCTGGTTTAAATAATACTAATGGTTTTTTATATGCATCCAAAATAGTTGAATGCATTCTGGTATCGAATATTTCATCAACAAAGAGAAGTGAGTGGTTCATCACTTTCGATAACTTAGACGAAACTAATTCCTCAGGAACAAGAAAGCATAATATAAATTCTGCTATTTAAAAAAAGCTGAAAGAATACATAAGTTGTTTTTTGAGGGAAGTGCAAAAATCATCCATGTGGTTTGTCAAAAAACTGTCTCACGTCCGTCGTTAAAACTTTGCACAAAACACTTACCGCCGTCAGGGTTTTGAGGCACGATATATCCCTTGGACTAACGGTGCAAATTTTTTACCCGTTAAGTACTAACGAAAGACTTAAAGGAGGGTATTGTTGTCTTTTTGCTGCCACATGGATATAGGGTGAACCTTTCTTTTAAATTTTTTTTGTTTTTAAAATTTTTAAAAAAATAATATTTGCACTTTTAAAAATAATATTCGTAGTTTTTAATTTATTTTTTTAAATTTGCACTTTTTAAAATTTTAATTTTTTTTAAATATTTAATTTTTTTCGTACTTTGTAAATTTAAAAAATTTATTTTTTACGTTATTATTCGTAAGCATTTTTATCTTTCGTACCTTTTACTTTTTTAATAATTTTTAAAATTTTTAAATTTTCTTTTTTAACTTTCGAATAAAAATTAATTTTTTTCGTAAGAAAACGTAAAAATGTATAAAACCGTTTAAAAAACAAATTTAATTTTTTTATATTTTAAATTAAATTGAAGAAAAAAGAAAAAATGTTTTAATTTTTTTTAACTATTAAAAAAAAATTTCATAACAAAAAATAATAATTTTTTTAAAAAGTACGAAATTTTTTATAAAAGTTTTGTAAAATATTTAAATCTTTTCATGAATAATAACGTAAAAAAAATATTTTTTAAAATTTAAAAAGTACGAAAAAATTAACATTTTAAAAAGGGCGAAGTTTTTTTCTAAAATTTTGTAAAATTTTTTTAAATTTTTTGACGAATAATAATGTAAAAAATATATTTAAAAAACATAGAAAAACTAAAAATAATTAAAAATAATTTCTTTTAAAGGAAAGGTTCACCATACATCCCTCTGGCAGCAAAAGGACAGCAATACCCTCCTTTAAGACTTTCGTTAGTACTTAACGGAAAGAAATTTGCACCGTTAGTCCAAGGGATGTACCGTGCCTCAAAACACTGACAGTTAGGTAAAGTTTTAACGAAGGACGTGAGACGGTTTTTTGACAAACCATATGAATGATTTTTGCATTTCCCTCTTGTTTTTATTAATTTTTTTGGATTTTCTGATTCTGCTAATAAGCATAAAAACACCCGTTTTGAACATAAATGTATTTACATTTTACAAGAAATACTCAAATCATCATCTATCTAAGCCTATACATACTTACATATATGTTTACCATGGATAATAGAGAGCACCGTTGTAATGAATCTCTTCCCTACCTGACAACCATGCTACCAGCAGTCCGCGTCATGCTCGAGTTTAATACCGACTGACCCGTGACATACATACATTGTCGCAATGAAGCTATGCACTTCATCTTCCCCACCCGTAAACCGTGCTACCAGCAGTCTGCCTCCTGCTTGAGTTTGGCACCGAGTAACCCCTGCCATATACACATTGAATCTCTTCCCTGTACTCTCTTAGTGACTTGAAGGGTATTATTGGTGTTAGCTCGATCACATCCCCCATTTTCACCCTGCAAATATGATCACTCACAGGCTCGTGGTTAAGCCTTGGTCTTAACTATTGCTTTAAAGAAAACCCGTATGGAGAGTAACTTGAAGAGCTCCCATGACCCGCAATGTTGAGAACATCCTTCACAGTTGAATTTGCTGGGAATTCTTGCACCGACATATGAGATATAACGCATGTTTCCAAATTAGTTTGCATTATAAAAAAATATGTCTCACTCGAATGGGTATATTCAAGCATATGAAGAAGGTAAACCAACCTTGTCGTTCTCAACCATAATGACAAAAACAGGCCCATCAGATACAGAGCAATGTTTATACAAATGTAGGCAATCATCAAAATGAAAAAGGAACGTGAAGGGAGGCTTAATAGCATCATTGTAGTCAACGCATGCTTGGTATCACCCACATTCTTACATTGCCACGTGATGACCCAACGAGCCCATATTATCAATCATCCAGAGCACAAATGAAAAGTGTTTGCAAACCCAAACTCAACTGTAAATGCATCGATTTTGTTCTTATTTCAACTTCAAGTGGAACTGATCCTTCTCCAATTACTACTGTGTGCAAGGACTGATATCTGTAAAATCAAAAGTTCCTCAGAATATAGGCAATGCATAAAGCTGGAAGACATGTACATAAATGTCATTAAATATATGAACAGAATATGACATTACGTAGACGTACCCATTACACTTTAAATGTTTTATGTAATCTTTGGACTTTCCAGGTACTTCAGGCCATAACTGGTGGACAAGCTGTAATGCTTTATAGTAGTCCTCTTCATTTTCAACAATGAGGCGTAACCCATGAAGATCATGTATTTCATCCATGGCCAGCTTTTTCCTATAAATGATAGCATAGAATGTTAAACTTGTATACAATGAAGTCTTTAAGTTAGACTTTTTCCCGGGAAGTACTTTTGTTTACAGCGTAGTCTTTAAGTTAGACTTCAGCTTCTCTTCATTCATCTCTAGTTACCATCCATCCTTCGTCTATCATGCAAAAGAATTCTTGATATGCCCGGCATGCATCCTTGCTTATGTTCGTCAAATCTTCGTATTCATCTTCTTGAAATAGTGGAGATCTTTATGACCCTTTGCTCTGATACCACTTGATAAGATCGTTTTAAACTCATCTAGGATCGTTTTACCAATAACAATTGTAACAATTATGCACAGCGGAATTAAACAAACACAATTGTTATTGAACAAGGTTTTTCATTGAACGATTCCTATTTACCCCAACCTATAACATGGGGCTACACCAACTACTATGGTGTACTAACTAACTAACTAACTAATATACAAAGCACACACACTTTGTAATCAGACTCTCATTGGAGAAGTCTGTGTTTTCTATGGATGGATATCTAAAACTACACGCCTATGGTCTCTTTATATAGGGAGAGATCATAAGACGTTACAAAGAATTCTAATCAAACACATTAATGCTATTAATTATCATTAAGTCCATCATTAAGTTACATCTTGTAACTTCCCAATCATTAAGTCCTTCTTTAAGTTACATCTTGTAACTTCCCAATCTGTCGATTAAGTCCTTCTTGTTTCATTCTTTTGTTCTTTTGTCTCATCAAATCTATAATTCCCAACAATTTTGTTAGGGAAAAAAAGAAATGGAGAATAGTGAATTGTGGTTTTCTATTTTTCCATATAAATTTAGAAAAATGAGAATTTTTTGTTTTTTGAAAAATATTAGAAAAAAGTGCAACTAAACAAGTTTTCAGTCTTTTCATTCTCAAATGAAAAAATTCCTGAAAAAATGGGATATTTTTCCCCAACTAAACACCCTAAGTAATTTATTTGTTTCTTGTAATTCCTTACCTGGTGTCTTGCAAGTTTTTGTGGTGTTTTCTTCATAGTTGCACGGATTTGTTCTTTATGCCAAGCTTAAATTTGAGAATTGAGATGGTGGTGAATAACAGAGAGGACTCTTCAACTTTTAATATTTTTGGTGTGCCCACCAAATATTTGATAAAACACCACATTGAAGTTAAGCATCTTAGTTAAGCTATATTCTTTTTATGTTGTATGTTGCCATTTAACTATATCATTATGTTGGAAATGAAGCACACCAGTGACTTATATGATTGTTAAAAAGTAGACTTGTGCTCATGCTACATTAGTAACTTTCATTACAAAGTTCATGAGCAGATTACTTACTTGGTCATAGGAGTACATTTTTATGCAGCCAATTATTTTAGTTTATAAGCTTTGTTTCTTTACATTATAAACAAATAAATTGCTTGAGTCACACCCATGTTGCATATGAAAACTCAATGAAGTGACTTTCTGAATACTAGTAACAAATATTGCATAGTTGTAAACACAGGGGACTTGGTACCAAGTGGTAAATTGCGAACACAAGCTAATATCAAGTGTAGCAGTACTCTAATCTTTACTAATACTTGTCTAAACTTATATCCATTTAGGATCAGCACACGAGTTCGATGGCTCACACCATACGATCTTCCCCATCCTATCAGTCTTCTCCTACGACATATCATTCACAGGCCTATCAATCTGCACCTACTACAAATCCTTCATCAAGTTACAATCCTCATGTAACGCATCCAACACCAAATATTCAGTTTTCTCCAATGCCTTCTCATTCAACAAGTAATCAATCTTCTCATATGACACAAAATTCACCAGTAAATCAATCTACTCCTAGGACACATGGTTCAATGACTAACCAATCTGCTCCGTCTTCTTTGGTGTAAGTTCTTGAATAAATTATAATGTTTCCCCTTTTATTTGAAATGAATTAAATTGTTCTTTCTGTTATGATCATATTGTATATCATAATGGACAGGTTGTGGGGTCACGGTAAAAATAAATGCTATTGGGAAGAAACTAAGACTCAGTTGCTAATTGAAGTTCTTCAAGACATGGCTTGTTATCCATTATGGAAGACTGATGGTGGTTTTAGAAGCAACTACATGGGTGAGTTGCATAGAAGAATTCTCATACGAAGCCCAAATTTTTTGAAGCAAGTTTCGCCTCTTATCAAGTCAAAAGTGAAATGGCTAAAGACTAAGTTTCATAGCATCAATGACTTGTTGAAACTAAGTGGGTTCGAATGGAATGATGTAGACAAGAATATCGCATGTGAAAAGGAAGTGTATGATAATTACTGTAACCCATTTTTTAAGGTTTTTTTTTTTTTTTTTTTTTTTTTTTTTTCATTTTTTTTTGTTTGACATATGCATTTTATACGTATTTTATAGATAGTTGGTTCATCTGTTGTGTTTTTAATGTGTATCTTTTTTAGCTTTGAAAAAGAATGTAACAACCGTGACTTGAGCAGGTTAGTCAAACCATTAGTGTTGACTTATGTGTCTGTTGCAACGTACGGTTTATGTGATTTTATGTGTTATACATGTTTATATGTGTTTGTGTGGGATATGTGAGATTGGATAATCAATCCATTGAGCGTGATCGTCTCATTAGGATTGGATTTGTGTTAAAATTTGTTGAGTTCATTTCGTTCACTTTTGAGTGACGAGGAAATGGTTATTGAGATTTTAGCGTTTTTGTGTTAAATGTGTAAGTATTTATACGTATACGTATTTTTGTGTTAGTAATTTAAGATAAGTTTAGGTTTTAGAGGTTAAGTTAAGAGAAATGAGTTTGTTAAAATATGAGAGTTTTTGGTAAACTTTCCATATATAGAAAGTGAATTTGAAAATGAAAAGTTATTTTTAGAAAGCGTAAAACGTAGGTTTTGCGAAAGAAGGTTTTGGAGATAGTTTATGGTTTTTATAAATTATCAAACTTCAAGTTCTTTTAGTAAATAATAAAGAAAATAAAAAAAATTATTTATGGATGAATAGTAAAAACGGGAATAGTAAAAAAAAGGAAAAGAAGTCCAAGTTGGGCTCAAACTTGTAGAAAGGGTTATCCATTAGGCCTATATAAGCAAACCAAGGATTAGAAAATACAGATTTTTTCTCCCCCTTGCTCCTTGGTCGACCGAATCCTCAAGAGAAAGAAAAAAAAAATTATCAAGTTATTAAGGTAATCATTCTATTCCTAGTTTAATCTTTTTAGTTATCATGTTAATTTATGTAATCTAAACATGATGGATTAAGTTTTATCATAAAAATTTAATTAGGTTTTATTAATTAGGGTTTCAAGTTTTCTGTAAATTTATGTAATTAAACTAATTAGGATTGATTAGGGTTTAATTAGAAGCATGATGGTGTAATCGGTTAGGGTTAATTTGCGTTAAATCATGATTTCAGTTTGAGCAGAATTTTGGGTCGTGTTGCTCAGTTGATATCTCGAGATTGGTAATGGATTATTTTTTGATGAATCTTAGGAGTTTTGAATAATTTCAGAGGTCTTTTCCAAAAGGTTCCGGCCTTCCTCGAACGATTTTGAGTTCGGGAAGTCATTCAAATGTCTTTCGCAAGAAAGGTTGTCTAAACAGTAAATACGGGTCAGATTTGGGTCTAATTTCGGGAGGTAAAACCCCTACTTAAAATTTGAAACAAGCTTAGCCCTTTTACAGAAGTTAAGTTTCATGTGTCTATTAAAAATCCTCCAAAGTAAATCGTCTAATTGTTGTTAAAGTATGGTTTTAGCGGTCATACTCTTTAGTGATGCCGATCAGGTCCTAATTAGGACAGTTTAGAAGTTTGATTTTATTTGAGGTGGTTACGCATATAACTAATGATTGGGAATCACATGGTAGTTAGTAAACACATAATGGAACATGTGTGATTTTTTGGTTTGAATCAATGAGAATGTTTTAGTGGCTGCGTTTAGGTCCCGGTAAGCGAGAGTAGAATTCTGCTTAAAACCAGGAAAATGCATAAAGTGTAGTGTTAAGTCTAAAAGACCTCTTTTTATGTTTCTTATTTATTTTATTTTTTTTAATTTTTATTTACTAGGGTTTTTTAAATTCAAGATTAATCGATTTTAAGAGTGGTAAAGGTTTAAAACAAGTATAGGACTATGGTAGATAGCTTAGACATCTATCATAGTTGATGTTACATCATATTGGGTTGAATGCCTAATTGATGGTAACTTATTATGTGTTTATATTGTTTAGATTGTTCATGAAATTTTGTGAAGTTTTGTGGATCTTTTGGAAGCTAGCATTCAGGTGAGTGTCATAGCCCCTATCTTTTCTAAGATTTTTCATTGGGGTGGAAACGATGCTTAAGTATTAGATGTTTTATTACTGTGATATTTGATGGTTGAGCTTTAAAATGCATGTGTTTGTTGGCTTATTTCTTGCTACTGTGTTGTAATATGAGTAGACAAGTGGAGCCGGGTTGGCTTGGATCGTGGGATCGTTCCTTCCCCACTTGGGTTGAGCCGAGCTATTTTTGAGTTGAGCTATTTTGTTTGAGTTATATTGATTTGAATTGTGTTGAATTGAGCTGATTGATTTATAGTATGTGATAGTTCATGATATGCCATGCAACTGTTTATCTTTATTACAAAAATGTTGGAGTTGTTCTTGAAAATGATTGAGGTTGGTGTCTAACCTATTGGCATTTTCTCACCAAACCTAGTGTTGAGTGGTTTTCAGCATCGTTTTCAGGGGTAACTCAGGTGATTGAAATTGTGTTAAGGGAGAGTTGCTAGTGAGACATAGATGCATAGTCGGAAGATCTATGATTGCTATGCCGTTTTATTTGAGCAAATATGTTGATTTGATTTCTAGACTTTGTTCTTGTTATCTGTAAGACTTGTATGGATGGTAATCCTTATCGTTCAGATTTGGTAGTTGGATATTTTTTTGTTGGGATGTTATCATTGGACTCGTGTGTTTCTTTGCATATATTACACTATGTACTATTCCTCTATAAAATCCATGTGCTATGTTATATCTTTCCATGTTATGCCTGCGTTTTCGCCTTGGGGGGAATGACGAATTGGTATTAGAGCCAAGGTTATTAGCGAATTAGGAGGCTCTTAGATTGATGATTGTGTGATGACTGTGTGTGGATTTGATTGTGGTTTTGTGTGATGTGTGTTGTGATTTGTGTGATGCCTCAACCCCCACCCTAAGTTGTGTGTGTTGACTTGTGATGACAATTGATGTTGAATTGGTGTGAATTGTGAATTGTGTCGTTTGGGGGGTTTTGTGTGTTTATGATTCTGTTTGGTGATTTTGAATGATGTGTTTTGTTGTGTATATTGTTGTGTTGATGCTACAACTTGAACCTAGCTGAATTTTGATGTTTTGAAAACCTATGTGATGTTGATGCTGACTGTGATGATTTAGAATATTAGATTTGTTGATTTGTCTTGTGATGAATGTGACTTGTGTTGATGACGTTTGTTCTGCTGTGCACACCTTGAATTTGATGATTTGTGTATGATGATGAGTTGAATTTGATTTTGAGTTTGTCTTTGATGACTCTCTGCTGACTGATTTGTGTCTGTGGTTGTTGCTGGATCTGATTTTGGTGTGTGCGCCTAGATTGGTGTTGATGTTTGATTGAAATGTGTTGTGTTGAAGAACCTAGGACTATAACCTGGGTCTGGAACAGTAGATGCATATAGGTCATTAAGTGTTTGTGTACGTATATACTGTATGTTCCCGCTATCTATAAGCTTGAAAGTCTTCTTCTATTTTTGATTTACTCAATATAATAATATGAAATATTTACTTTTTCATTATGGGGATCTAATAGTTATATACCCCTTTGTTATTTCTTTAAGTCATGTTTCCCCTACCCTTAGGAGATATCGTTAGGAGATTGTTTACCTTAATGGACCCGTGAAGTTAGGTGACTTTTGAAAGAGAAAAGTCAAACCCAAGTGAGGCCCAACATAAGTTTATTTCGTTTCCTACCTCGTATCGGTTGCTAGATCGATGATGCTTTTATATTTTGGGTCGCGATGTGACTTCTATTTCGTTTAGTCGATTAGGATTTTATGGTTCGTTAGATGGATTATTAGTGTTGAGTTAAATTTATTATTATTAGTGCTCTGTGGTTAGATGTGTGTTAATCAATGAGGATTGTGTGGTCTTGGAAGTAAGTACACGTGTGCAAAAGGTGCAATTATAATTATGGTCGCGAAAAATAATGATAAAAGGCAACAACGTCGTGGGGACTTGTGACTTTGTTGCAATTGATCATGTTGCTTGAATTGTTATATAAGGATGTAAGTTTGGATGTTATGTAAAATGGTGGGTAGATGTGATGTGAGATCCTGTGAGGATGGTTGTGTGGTCCGAGAAGTACTCTCTTAACCGATTTGGCAATTTATAATTGTGGGACATCCCCAACCCTCACCCCCCCCCTCCGACACCTCTTTGCCATGCACTTTTTTTTATATTTTTTTTTCTTGCTTACTATTTTTTTTTGCCATGATTTCTTAAGCTTCTTGCATAGCCAGCCAACTATCTTGCATTGAGCCCACATTCATATTTTTATTCTTTTGCTGGCGTGCTTTTTCTGCACTTTGCTTGTTTCACTTCTAATAGCTTGTTCATTGCCTATTCTTATTTTCTGCAAAGATGGGGTGGATAGGTTCACCATTCAAAATCGTTGTGAGATACATAGGCTACCCTTAGGAATAGGAAGACCTCTACAACAGATTGGAACATCGCACCGTAGAAACGATGATAATCACCACCGCACAATATGGAAAAACTAGGGAGATAACATAGACCTGGAGTTTCCGTACTCCGTAGTGAAGTGCGACGTATATGATCTGATTTCCCTTCTGCTGTCATCAGTTAGCTATCCATATGGGGAGCTGTGTGGATTTTACACCGTCCTAAAGTAAAGTCATTTATAAATCGACCCCCAGAGAGCCGTGAGTTACGGTACCAGCAGACGGGGCTTCACCCTCCATTTTTATGTTTTGATTTAGGTTCTGCAAGAGATCTCGCCCTGGGTTGAGACGCTGATCGTAATACAAGTTACTTCTATTCATGTCATGGAATTCATACCGGTATGTGCTACGACTACGTAGGATATATTTGCATGTAATCCTTAGTCTCGAGTAACGATCGAGATCATAACGATGAAGTCGCCGCTTGCGTTAAACCATTCCAAATGTTGTAGTCGATACTGGTCATTATTCGTCGTTGTTTAGGTCCGAGTCCAAAAAACACATCTATACGAAAAAAATTATTATAAATAATGCAACACATTTGTTTTAACCATCTTTTGGATTTCTTTATTAAAATCATAATTAAATAAGGTATGAAAAATGTTATTAAATTTATTTTTACATTAAAATTATTGGCATTTATTGGCATTACTAACTAAGGCGATTCTATTGCTTTAAAATGATTGGTATAAGGTTATGAGGGAAAGTTTCCTTGGGTAAAAAGTCATTTTTGGTACAAAGGTTATTAATCTTTTTAATTAATGGGTCGTGGTACGTGGTATTATTCATTGGGTGTCTCTAGCATCATTGATGGCGTTTGTTAGGTTGAAGTTCGTTCGTTATGTCGATATTTATATTCGGTTGTTTCTACTTTTGGGATTGTGTGATTTTTAGGTCCATACCAATTGGTGCATGTGAAGTTTGGTATTTGCTCATGGCGTGATTCTAGAGTTGATGATAGGTCATATCTTCTGAGTGGTGGACTAATAGTAGCAAAGCGAATGAAATTATTCGAAATCCTAAGTTGGAATTAGAGAGTTTTTGTTTTACTTTTGATTTAGTACCTCTTAGTTGTGGGAAGCGTCTGTATTGCTTGGTAGGAAGAAAGGTGAGTAGTTTGAAATGTGCATAGATTATCTTGAGTAGAGTGAGATAGAAAATTCGTATGTAATGTCACCAATGGAGGGTGCACGGGGATGACGTAGCTAGGATTGTTTTTAGGTACTGGTAATGGCCCGTTCAAGTTTACGCTATGCCTTTTGGGTTAACCAATGCACTAGCGGTTTTCATGGAGTTAATGAGCCGGGTGTGCATGGCCGTATATAGACAAGCTAGTTAACGTATATATTCGGACGATATTTTAAACCGACCCGAAGTCTAAGGAGGAGTACGAGTCGCACGTGAAGATGATCGTGGAGACACTGAAGGAAGAGAAGATGTACATGAAGTTTTCCAACAACGTGGAAGCTATCTAGATGTGGAAGGAATCAAATAGGTAATGAGCCGATCTTGGCATTGCCGGAAGGAGCAAACGATTTCGTAGTATAATATGACGCACGAAGTAAGTGATTTGGAAGCATGTTTTGGAAAAAGGGCGAAGGTGACAAATGGCTTGTAACGTTCGCGACACTGAAAGGTTCTTATTAAAGGCATTATATGTACTAAACGTGATAGGTTTTGCAACTATAATGCTAGAGCATTATGTGAATGCGACGTGGGAGTTGATCTTATGGATTCATGTACATTTCAAAACACTTTCAATCAGAAGGATTTGAACATGAGGCGGTAACCTTAAGTCGATGGATGAAGTTAGTTAGTGGAGTATGGTTTCAAGGCCCAAGTACATCTGGGAAAGGGAAAATGTAGTTGTTGAATCGTGGTGTGGAAAAGAGTGATGCAGAATGAGTTTTGGGTTGACGTATGACGATCCATCCAAGCTCAAGATCGAGAAAAGGTGTGGTTGTTGTAAAATAAGATGTCCAAAGCAAAGAACGTGGTCAACATAAGATGTTGCGTGGCTTTGGACCCGAATATGAAAAGAGGTGGAGAGTGGTTTCATAATGGCTATTGTAGGAGGCGTAGCACCGGATAAAGTATTCTATCCATCCTGAAGCGGATGCAACTTAGTGTGGTGTTAGGTTTTCAAATTGGTGGTCGAGTATGAAGAAAAATATAGCTAGTTGCGGTAGCAAGTATTTAGCGTATTCGAGAGTGGAAGTTGAGTATCAAGGGTCTTCAGGATTGTTGCTACAACCTGAGTTATCTGAGTAGAAGTGAGAAAGGATAACTAAAGATGTTATTGTCAAGTTACCAAGTTTGAGTAGTGGATACAGTGCGATTGGGTGTAGTCAATGGACTGACTAAGTCACCCCATTTCTAGCTATGCTTAGGACATGTATTGTGGATGTTAGAGGTAGTTGGGATACTTATCTTTCGTGAGATGAGTTTTTCCCTAAGGTGGGGATTATCTTTCGGGTATGAGATGTGCTTCACTTGAAGCATTGTGTGGAAAGGAATGTAGGTTACGTTACCCCCGTTATTATGGGTTGTAACTTGCGGACATCAAGATAGAATTGCACGTTTGTTCAAGGATTATCCTAGTGTAAGGTTTAACTGTTAGACTTGAGGCTGGTAAATTGAGTGTTCCTTGGGTATTCAGTTTGAAAAGGTGTATGATGTTTCGAAAAGTATGTTGTTGATACCAAGGTAGAAGGTCATTTGAGATTTTTGAACGGGTTATTGGTTGATAATACTAAAAGATGTTGAAAAGTGTGCATTGACATGGTTGTGTGTCAACTTTGGAATTTTTGGTTTTGCTAAAGAACTATTAGAAGTAATTAATGTTCATTGAGTTAAGATTCGATTGGAATTGGATAGGGAGGTCTTTAGGACTTCAGGTAAACTGAGTATCCATACTTGTTCGTTGAGCAAGGAATACTTGGGAGTTTTAGTTGAAATTGGGTACGTAAGTTTTCTTGTAGACCTTAGTATGCCTTTAGATGTGTTTGTGATTTTGGTTAAAGTTATTTTATGAATAAACTCGAAGTCGAGCCGATTTTTTTAAAACGTTGGGTTTTGTAACAACTTATAACTTGGGTTTTCAAGACAGTTCTTGTTTGATGAGTTGCGAGACCGGGTTGTAAATGACGTTGTTACACAACTTAAGGTTTTTGATGAGTTTCCTTGATGACGAGCGAGGTACATGTAGTGGGATGCTTCTTTTCGTTTGGGGTTGTTGTGTTGCTAATTGCACCCTTATGGGGGTAAGCAAAGTCACTAGCAGTTGGATTCGGATTGTAGAAGTTGGATAAGATTAAGGTTGACAAGACTCTTTGTTTTGTCAAGGAACCGTTGATGTTGTGCACCTAGAGGTCATGAGTAAAAGCGTAATATAATAGTATTAGTGGCAAGTTATGGGATTCGAAGCGTGGTCCTGAGTTTACTTGGGAACGCAAGGATCAAATTAGGTCTAAGTGTCCTCAGTTGTTTGTCGATAGTGATATTGCCTCGAGTAGTTAAATCTCGGGACGAGATTTTCTCAAGGTGGGGATAATGTAACAACCGTGACTTGAGCATGTTAGTCAAACCATTAGTGTTGACTTATGTGTCTGTTGCAACGTACGGTTTATGTGATTTTATGTGTTATACGTGTTTATATGTGTTTGTGTGGGATATGTGAGATTGGATAATCAATCCATTGAGCGTGATCGTCTCATTAGGATTGGATTTGTGTTAAAATTTGTTGAGTTCATTTCGTTCACTTTTGAGTGACGAGGAAATGGTTATTGAGATTTTAGCGTTTTTGTGTTAAATGTGTAAGTATTTATACGTATACGTATTTTTGTGTTAGTAATTAAGATAAGTTTAGTTTTAGAGGTTAGTTAAGAGCATGAGATGTTTGTTTAACTATGGGAGTTTTTGGTAAACCTTTCAATATATAGAAAGAGAATTTGAAAATGAAAAGTTATTTTTTAGAAAGCGTAAAACGTATAGGTTTTGCAAAAGGAGGTTTTGGAGTAGATAGTTTATGGTTTTATAAATTATCAAATTCAAGTCTTTTAGTAAATAATAAAGAAAATAAAACAAAAATTTATTTATGGATGAATAGGTAAAAACAGGGGAAGGGAGGGAGAATAGTAAAAAAAAGGAAAAAGGAAGTCCAAAGTTGGGCTAAACTTGTAGAAAGGGATTATCCAATTAGGCTTATTAAGCAGACCAAGATTTAGAAAATAAATTTTTTCTCCCCTTGCTCATTGGTCGACCGAATCCTCAAGAGAAAGAAAAAAAAATTATCAAGTTATTAAGGTAATCATTCTATTCCTAGTTTAATCTTTTTAGATATTCATATTCATTTATGTTAATCTAAACATGATTTGATAGTTTGTATTCATAAAATTTAATTAGGTTTTATTAATTAGGGTTTCAAGTTTTTCTGTAAATTAATGTAATTAAACTAATTAGGATTGATTAGGGTTTAATTAGAAGCATGATGGTGTAATCGGTTAGGGTTAATTTGCGTTAAATCATGATTTCAGTTTGAGCAGAATTTTAGGTCGTGTTGCTCAGTTGATATCTCGAGATTGGTAATGATATTTTTGATGAATCTTATGAGTTTTGATAATTTCAGAGAGTCTATTTTCCAAAAGGTCCGGCCTCGAACGATTTTGAGTTCGGGAAGTCATTCAAATGTCTTTCGCAAGAAAGGTTGTCTAAACAGTAAATACGGGTCAGATTTGGGTCTAATTTCGGGAGGTAAAACCCCTACTTAAAATTTGAAACAAGCTTAGCCCTTTTACAGAAGTTAAGTTTCATGTGTCTATTAAAAATACTCCAAAGTAAAATCGGTTCTAATTAGATTGTTAATATGGTTTTTAGGGTCATACTTTTTAGTGTGCGATCAGGTCCGAATTAGGACAGTTTTGAAGTTTGATTTTATTTGAGGTGGTTACGCATATAACTAATGATTGGGAATCACATGGTAGTTAGTAAACACATAAGGGAACATGTGTGATTTTTGGTTTGAATTATGTGAATGTTTAAGTGGTGCGTTTAGGTCCCGTAAGCGAGTGTAAAATTCTGCTTAAAACCAGAAAATGCAAAGTGTAGTGTTAAAGTCTAAATGACTTATGTAAGAGTGGTCTAACGGTTTAAAACAAGTATAGACTATGGTAGATAGTTTGACATCTATCATAGTTGATGTTACATCAAATTGGGTTGAATGCTATTGATGGTAACTTATATGTGTTTATATTGTTTAGATTGTTCCTGAAATTTTGTGATGTTTGCCAGTTTTTTGGGATCTTTGGTAAGCTAGCATCAGGTTGAGAGGTCATAGCCCCTATCTTTTCTAAGATTTTTCATTGGGGTGGAAACGATGCTTGAGTATTAGATGTTTTATTACTGTGATATTTGATGGTTGAGCTTTAAAATGCATGTGTTGTGTGGCTATTACTTGCTATGTGTTTGTATGAGTAGACAAGTGGAGCCGGGTTGGCTTGGATCGTGGGATCGTTCCTTCCCCACTTGGGTTGAGCTGAGCTATTTTTGAGTTGAGCTATTTTTGTTTGGTTATATTGATTTGACATGTGTTGAATTTGAAAGCTATTGATTTATAGTATGTGATAGTTCATGATATGCCATGCAACTGTTTATCTTTATTACAAAAATGTTAGAGTTGTTTTGAAATGTTTTAAGGTTGGTGTCTAAAACCTATGGCATCTCACCAACCTAGTGTTGACGTGTTTCAGCATCGTTTTTAGGTAACTCGGGTGATTGAAATTGATGTTAGGAGAGTTGTAGGGAGACCCATAGATGCAGGTTGAAGATCTATGATTTTTTGCCCTATGCCGTTTTATTTGAGCAATATGTTGATTTGATTTCTAGACTTTGTTTTGATATTGTAAGACTTGTATGGATGGTAATCCTTATCATTCATATTTGGTCGTTAGATTTTTTTTTGTTGGATGTTATCATGACACGTTGTGTCTTTGCATTTATTGCACTATTTAGTATTCCTCTATAAAGATACCATGTGCTATGTTAATATCTTTCATGTTATGCCTCGCGTTTCCGCCTTGGCGGGGTGTGACAAGAACCATAAAGAGGCGAAAGGTTTGTGAGATGTTCAATTCCCATACTTTAACCAACTCAAATTAGTATATGGAAGGGACAGAGCCACTGGTGCTGCTGTTGAAGGATACGGAGATGCGATTCACAACATGAAAACAGACCAAAATGTTGAAACTAGAGGCGATCATCTTGGTAACTTTCACTTTTCTTTAAGTGATGATGAAGAAAATGAACTTCCATATGTACCACAAACAACTACAAACATTACAAATGCAACAAGAGAGCCAAAAAAGCAAAAAACAATGTACGAGGGGAATAAGGCTGCAAAGAAAAAGAAAAAACCAAATATAGAGGCTCGTTTAGAAGGAATTGACGACTCTTTTCGAATGTTTGTTCAAGGGTTTAATACTAATTTTGGAACTATGGCAAACGTTGTCGCTAATTCCATGAATGATGATAACATGTGCCAAAAAGCAACATCCAAAAAAAATGAAAGATGTACTTGCCGAGCTAATGAAACTTAACCTTCCGAGCGGTGATGTACTCTAGGCTGTTGATATATTTTTTGCTAATAAAGACAAGATCGATATTTTTTTAAATCTCTCTGACAACTACGAGTATCTTATGTGCTTAAGTTGACTGGGCTTGCTTCAGGTAGCTAGGCACAATGTTGGATAGTTGTACCAGCTTTTGTTCTTTTGTTTACGATATCAGGTCCTTCTCGAGTGATGGTATCACATTTTGTTCACGAGATCAGCTCCTTCTCGACGAATAGGTTTTAAGTAGGTATGCCTGAACATTGTACACCTTATGTTGTTTTGTTTACGAGATCAAGTCGAGTGATGATATCGCATATTGTAAGTATGGTATTTGAAGTTTAAGCCTTATCTAGTTATATATTATAAGTTAGCTTGTTATCGTTTAAATAAGGTATGTTGATTTTCGAGTATGACTGCATATATATTTTGTGATGCTTATGATGTGGAGATGACTAAAAAGAAAAATACCAATAGCTGACAAAATTCTAATGTTGCTACTTAAAAACTGATACCCATACTTTATTTTTTTAACCAACAATAATGTAAGCAATGATATATTTAGTAACACCCATTGTCATTCTATTCACTCCTTAAACCCATTCCGATTGTCATTCATGGCGATAAACCAAACGCACCTTTAATTCACACATGAACATATTTTTTTAATACATTGAATACAATATAGGCTGTAAAGAAAAACAATATATCCTCGCGGTAATAGAATTTTTTTTAGGGGGGGCAAATGTTGAGAGTACATGTAAAGCCAAGTCATAAAATTAGCCTTTGTTGATGTAATGATAACGATTTTACTTTGAATAAAAGTGAACTTGTTTAGGTAGAACATAAACTAGTTGTGATTATATGGACAATATTTTGGACATACTTACTTTTCCTGATGGATATTAATACCGATAGAGAAAGCGAATACATAAATTTAGATAACAAAATTTAGAATAGCACAAAAATCCAACATTAGATCTCTCCACAAGTAAAGAATGTCCTTAACAACTAGACTAAGATGTAGCTATTGGTTAATATTTTACCATTATACTAATTATTCTTTTATGGGGGTTGAATAAAAATTGTTATCCGAAAAAAATCGACATTGATAAAAGTCTTAACATCTGCTAAGAACTTTGTGGAGGCAAGTGTCCACACTGCTTCCATTGTAGTAACGCCCATGTCCTCATCTGAACTCGACCATTATCAATCGTAAATGGTTAGTTTTCATATGAATCAAACTAATACACTAAAAAAATTGTCTTTTATTGACAAAAAAAAGTCATTAAAAGTAAAAAAATATCATGAAAAGTATAAAAATATTAACAAAAATTAGAAAAAGATGTCATTTGACTTTTTTAACATTTTTCCTATCCAGGTAAAAGTGAATTCGGTAAAAGTTATAGGGTTTTTCAAACATGTGCCCCAGAGGCACATGATAAGATGGAGACAGAGGCTGCGTGTCACAGTCTCATTGGCCAACAATCATTATTATTAATCATTATCAGGCCCACAATCATATGCTAGTCAATCAAACTATGACACACAACCTTCTGTCTCAACCTTATCATGTGGGCACATGTTAGAAAAACCCAAAGTTATATTATAATGACATAAAAAGTGTAAGGGTAAACCTTTTGTGTTTTATGACACATATTTTCTAAAAAAAATGTTATTAAATCTTAAAATTTTGACTTTTTTCCCGCACTTTTCAAAAAGTGTCATTAAAAAATTAAATTTAATGACAAGTTTTCGTGTCATTAGAACCATCACAGTCACTAAAAGTCATCTTTCTTGTAGTATAATAACGTTAAAACTTAAAACTTGCGTAAAAGACGAAGAAATAGTTGAAGGACAATTATTCAAACAACTCCCTCTATATCAAGTTCCGATACTAGATATCATCAACCATCCTTTGCACATTATTGTTAAGCCTTAGTTGACCTTATTGACAATTGGGCAATGCACATAATCTAATGAGGGCGATTAACTCAATAGTTATTAAGTCGTCTTTCATATGAGCTCATTTGTTAGTTAATCATATCAGTTCATTTACGGCGGAAATAGTCAATATGTTAAAGCCCATGAGATATGCAAGAGGCCAAAGTAGACTTTAATATCTTACATTGTTAATCATGATTACCAAGTCTTAGTCGACATCAATCCTTATCGATTAGATATAATGTATATCTTTTAACATTGATTAAGTATATAAATAATCAAAGCACGAAACCAATAGAATTTAAATACTTGAAGGACTGCATTTGTTATTCAATTAAATAGTTTATCAAGGTTCATACTCATGTTAAATGACCCTTTCAATCAACCTCAAGATCCTCATTAAACATATTGTGGACCAATAATGTCTTTCGAAGTCTTTGATAAAAAAAACAATAATAATGAAAAACATAATTTAGATCATGATCGCAACTTCTTTGTGTTGGGTTCTTTAATCTTTACATTTTTTGGTTGAACTTTGTGTTAATTTGTTTTAAACTGATATATGGGTGATGATTTGTATAAAATTAAAGTACAGTGATTCTACAGTAAGTTGGTAATTAATGTTGTTAATATTAGGTGGACATTTTCTTTTCTAATAAATTATAATATATTATTAGTGAAAGCTATTGGTTGTTTATAGTTTGGTATATACTGTAACATATATGTTGTGTGAAAAAAGAAGCAACAATGAACACTTTAAAGTTAGTAATAAATAATGTCATCATTCATCTTTTGATAAGTTTTTCATAGTATTAGTTAAAGAAGCTTCACCAATAAAGTTAGATTTAATGTGGGTAATTCTTGTTGTTCTACCAACTATAAGAAGACATTGAAATTAATATATTTTCAGTTTGTGGGATTGTGTTGAGTTTTTTTAAAGAATAGTGATGGAATATTTGAGTTTTGTTGGGAATTCATTTGGATGCTCAGCTTCTGGAGAGAGGCTTGTTTCAGCTGCTAGAGATGGTGATTTTCAAGAAGCTAAAGCTTTGTTGGAATATAATCCTAGGCTTGTTAAGTATTCAACTTTCGGGGGTCGAAATTCGCCGCTTCATCACTCTGCTGCTCAAGGTCACCATGAGGTATATCATCAATGTTTTTGAGGTTTGAACATGTAAAATATTGTTGATTGAACACACTTGAGAATTGTCTGGGATTGCTTATCAAAATTTCTTATGTGCTTAATTAGTTTTGAGTGTTGGAATTCTATCATGCTAATTTGATTATTGCTAGTAATATAAGCTGTTATGAAAAAACTATTTAAAGTTGCCTCTTGTAAACTGCTGCTTAGCAAATAAACAGTATTAAAAAGCAAATCCAGGTGCCACTTGGGCTATGGCTATTGGTGGTATATCATCAATCTTGATTGAAAATAATTAACTTGTATGTGTTTTACGTCGTATGATATGTTTTGAGGATTGTGTTGTCTGGTTTTGTTTAGATCGTTTCTCTTTTGATCGAGTCAGGGGTTGACATTAATATCAGGAATTATCGCGGGCAGGTTAGGACTTGTAACTTTCATGATCGATCATCTTACAAATGTATTATGTTGCCATGTTAAATTATGTCATCCGTTTTCGTGAACAGACTGCTTTGATGCAAGCTTGTCAATATGGTCATTGGGAGGTTGTGTTGACCCTCATTCTTTCTAAAGCCAATGTATGACTATCTTTGCTATGGTATCTCTATTGCATTATGTTTTATACTCATGCTAATAGCATGCTGTGTGTATGTGGGCATATTTGTCTGTTTTGATTACTTTAAGCTAACGATGTACTCCCAAATTTTAGATACATAAAATGGATTACATAAACGGAGGTACTGCATTTCACGTGGCTGCTCTCAATGGACACTCACGTTGCATTCGGATCCTTCTTGCTGATTATATTCCTAGTATTTCTAGATTTTATAAACTTATAAAGAAAAGATCACGAATCCAAGAGTCTGTTTCTGAATCCAGTGACGGGTATCCATCTAGAATTTTTGATTAATCTTATTTCTGATTTGCTCGGGAGTTCTTTTGTATAAGGAGTCTGACAAAACTGAAACTTTGTTTATAGAAACTCCCTCTATGAAATAATAAATAAACCCGCTGATGGCGGCGTGACTGCGCTTCATATGACTGCTCTAAACGGGCATGTTGATAGTTTGCATTTACTCCTTGATTTGGGGGCGTCTATCAATGAGATTACTGTGGATGATGGCACTACGATTGACTTAATAGGTAATTCCTTACCCTTTTTTACATGTATTGAAATTAGAGGTCTCCGTTTCAATCTATTTACCTATGAATAGTTGCTTGGGTTGTGTTTTTCTCAACCGGAAAAAATCCAATTACTTGGTTTAGTGTGATAGAGGAACGAGTCCACTGAGCTGAAAGTTATCCAGAGTCTATTATTAGTGCATACAACTTCCTAAAGTGGTTTTATTAATAATCTTTTTTTTTTCTGTTATCATAACTCGACCTGACCCGCTCAATAATTACCCGTTTAACTAGAACCTGTTTTGACCCGTAACCCGATCCATCTCGTCAGTCGTCACCTCCAACTAAAATTCAGAAGATATACAACTAAAGTTCAACTAAAGAGTTGAGCATGAACTTTCTGATTTCAGGTGCCGGAAGCACACCTCTCCATTATGCGGCGTATGGTGGAAATCCACATTGTTGTCAAGTATGTTTATTCTGTCTTGAAATATAAAAGTAAATTCAGTTTTATGTAAAACGATTTTTGGCTGATGTATTGCTGTCTGTTTGCATATGCTTCAGATTCTGATAGCGCGGGGTGCCAGTCTAACAGCTGAAAATGCAAAAGGGTATGTGTTTTCACTTTTCATCTACTACATCCCATATTTTATTGATGAGTTTATGTTCATCAATATCCGTTTTGTTTTGTTAACTTTATTTTTATTTGATTCTCAGTTGACTTTTGTTTTTGAAGAGCTTCTTAGCATCGTTGTGTTGACTATTTTGATAATGGATTTTAGTTTTATCAACAGATATCTATCCGTAGAAACTAGAAAGCATGTATATATTAGCATTGGTGAAAACTCTATCTTATGTGTGTGTAGATTGTTAGAAGAACTTGTTTAGATCTCAAACTTTTTTTTTCTGAAAGTGCAACGTGTAGCTCAACGATTAGTTTGACTATCAACTGATTTTAATGTACCCTTTTTAACATTCGCAAAATAAGATTAATCTTATGGATCAATGTCAATATTTTAAAGAATTTGTAACAATAGCAATGCAGAAATAGGTTACTTGAACTTATCCTTGGACTAGTGATTCATGAACTAACGTGTAATTTTTCTTATGCATGCTAAAAGTTGGAGTCCCTTAGAGGTTGCTCGATCATGGCATAGAGATTGGCTTGAGGAAATTCTTAGTGCAAGACCACAAGAGCGAATAACTACACCCCCTTCTCCATATTTGTGTCTCCCCCTTATGAGTGTAGTCAAAATTGCACGGTAAGCATTAGCTTAAAGCTTCTTTATTAGGATAAATCTTTAGGTTCAGATCATAAGCACCAAAGCTTATATGACCCGTGAACTTTTACGTGCAAGGAGTTGGACCACATTGAAATATGCAACCTGGGTCATGTAATCAAATTATTGAACAAATTATAATGAACTTAAAGATTAGTTGAAATTTGTCAATTTAATTAACTAAATTCCTGAACTTTTTTTAATTTTGAAATTTGTCCTATTGACTTCAAAAGTCAACCTCTACAGTTTTTGTATCTACAGTTTTTGTACAATTTTGCATGGGCGAATATATTTCATCCAACTTCTACACATATATGCCAAAAGGGTTCATGATTCTATCAAAATCTTGAACTTACTTTAAAGAATCTTTTACAGTAAATTGCCAATTTTGACTATAATAGTTAACATGACATTTCTTTTGTTTCTGAATATGCAGAGAATGTGGATGGACCAGTGATTCAGTTTCAAATTGTACTGATCCATGTGCTGTGTGTTTGGAGAACAAGTGCACAGTAGCAGCATCAGGTATACCTTCTAGTAATATTTTATCTATAACTTCAAATTATTCAATGAATATCAAATAAACTTATAAAATTATTTTACAGGTTGTTTACACGAATTATGTACTAAATGTGCATTATATCTGTGTTCCACTAGCAACGCCACAACTAAACCAAACGGGCCACCAGGCTCGATCCCCTGCCCACTCTGCCGTCATGGCATTGTCTCGTTTAAGAAGCTTAAAAGCACAAGACCACTAGTAAAAACATTAAAACCAAGATCATCCCTTTCATGCTGCCCATGTTCTTCGATGCCCAAAAACAACATCAGAACTACAGGAGAAACAACTCCCTTGTGCACCCCGAAACCTGTTTCATGCTCTTTTAGCTCCCAAAAGTTTCCCTCTTTGAAACTGGAGACTAATTTATGTACAAAAGGTACCGACACAATTTCGTCATTGGTTAAGCGATCTCAGTTTGCTAAGTACTCAAGATCGAGTTTTAGAAAATCAAATTTGCAAACGAAAAGCAGAAGATCATGGCTATGCTCTTTGAATTAATCAGCTGAGTTTCCTGGTGATTACTGAATGGAACATTTAGATGAATATACATTTTCTGTCACTAAATATAGAAGAAAAAAAAAACATATTGCCATCTCTTTTTAAAGATTTTTTTTTTTTTTTTACCTTTTTCAAGTTGTTCTTCATTTTGGTTTCAGTTTTCACTTTTTGCTATAGGAATTTATGTTATTGTTGTACATAGACCATATTTGCAACAAACAGTTTTGCAATGCATTGTTTGTAAATATTAAAGCATGAAGAAAAGATTTGTTTGGACTGTGTATATTAATCCATCAAAGCAATCCTTTGGAAAAATGTACTCGTATATATTTGAGATACATGAGTTCACTTAGAGCGCTAAGTACCGTAACACCATTAACACCGACACATCAGCGACACATCAGCTTTAACACCATTACACCAACACCCAAAAAATCCAGGTAATCATAACACCATTAACACCACTTTTTGGGACTCACCAATTTATTTTTTCTTCCAATTTTTAAAACAAACTAAATTCATTTCATTAAATTAAAAATACAAATTACAATCCTAAAAACAAAAAAAATCATTCGAAATTAAAAAAAAAACATACGAAAATTAAAAAAAACTACGCCCTAACGACTAGTTCCGGTACAAGTTATATTTGGCACGAATGGTCTTTTTTTGTTCTTCGATAAAATATGCGTCGTCCTCCGACAAATCTTTCGTGCTTATAGCGAGAAATTTCATTTCTTCCAAACGCATCACCGTGCGGTCTTTTTCTTTTGCCACTTCGAACGCGGCTTCGGCGGCTTCTCGTTTGAGACGTAGCTCTTTTGTCATAATATCCCCAAATTGGCTTGACGAGCTACTCCCCCCGGTGCTCACCGATGTATCGGATTTCGTTTTTTTCCCGGGGCGTTGTTTGCCGGGAGGACTAGCATCGGGACCGAATAGCTCATCGGTGTTTACCTTAGCGATTTCTTCATCTTCGGTTAAATCAACCGGTGCGGGTGCGTCCCATTTCGAGCGTTTACGCAAAATATCCCAAGCATCTTCTAAAGCAAACGTGATATTTTTATTCTCGTCACGATAAGCCCCCGAGCTTGTTTTATAACATCCAACTCGCTCTCACCACTTTTTGTCAAACGTGAGCACCGTTTATAAATTGCGTTGAACTTTTGGCAATTATGATTCAACGTATTCCATTTGCTTGACAACATATCCTTAGTACGTTTTTGAAAATTCAACCGATTGAATTCATTCAAAACACGATACCAAAAAGTATCCTTCGCCTGAGACCTCCCGACATTTCTATCTTCGGAAACCGCAACGTAACATTTTGCAAGTAAAGTTTCCTCGTCCGGTTGCCAACGAAACGAAACCCCCCCGTCCGGAACCTTCACGTCTTTGGTTTTTTTTGCGGGATGTTTTCGGGGTACACTGTTGCTTTCGGTTTGATAGAGTTGAGTTGAGGATGCTTTGTGGTTGTGCTATAGAGGAATTGATGCGGGTTTTTTGTGGTTGGCTTGTTGAAAGTCAAAAAAAGCTTGTTGTTGAGTTTGTAAAAAAGCTAGTTGCTCGGGATTCATCGGAGTTTGGCTAGAAAACCCGGGGAATTGAGAATTGCCGGAATTAAGGAGGTTCCAAAAAGAGCCCTCGTTGGGAAAGTCGGACATTTTTTTTTGGCCGGAATTGAAGATAGTTTGAAGATGTAGAAGATAGTTGGAAGATGTAGAAGTGTGAAAAAATGTATAGGTAAAGGGGGTTATATATAGGGGGTAAAATTTTTGAAAATAATTTTTTTTTAAATTGTAGCCGTTGAAGGCTTTTAAACTTTTAAAAAAATTATTTTTTTTTTAAAATTCGGTACTAGCCGTTACCTTTGATTTTTTTTTAAATTACAAAAACTAGCCGTTTTAAAAAAAAATTAAAATACACCACCAACGCGCGTTGGTGGCTTGACGCCGAGCCCAACGGCGTTTGCCAACGTTGGGTGGCGGTGTGGTAACGCCACCAACGCGGCTGCCACATAGGCATAACGCCGGTGGTGACGTTACCATACCCAAGGCTCTTAGGATCCATTTGGCAGATGACTTTAACTTTAGGGTTAAGGACTCAAAGTCAATAACTCTTGTTTGTTTAAATCCCAAACTTAATAAATGGGTCTGATGACTAAATTTTATACATCTTGTTAAGCGTATGGGATGGGCAGGTTTTACTAATATTAGTGGGCCATGTTAATTTTTTTCCCCTTTTTACTTTAGAAAAGTTGGAAACTAATTTTAACCTTTATTCAAACTTAAAACATAAAGTATTATTTTACATTAAATAATTATTTATTTATTTTATATCTCTCTCTTACATCAATTACAAATCAAAATTCTAACCCCAAATTTAAATCCAAATCCAAATCTTAAACCCAAACCCATTACAAACCAAACGGACCTTTAGTGTCATTGTAATAAATATGAAATATTTAAACAAAACGCATAAGGTAGTTGTTAGCAAATATTAGCGGATGATTTTTTTTTTTAAATAGCTAATTTAAGTCAAGTAAGATTGGATATCTCAGGATCTTACATTTTCTATGCTAAATCTTCAGATTTTGACTAATATATACTATGCATGTATAGAATTGAGATCAATATAAATCCAAAAATCTTTAAAAACCCAATGAACTAATATTAGTCATTCAATTTTTCATTAAAAAAAACTCAATTTCATCTCTTTTAAAATGAAATATGCTAAAATCACGTAATGTTTACAAAATAAAATTAAAATAAGATATCATGACTATTATTAGCTTATGGTGTGTTTGGAAGACAGATTTTGAGAGCATTTTTAAGCAATTAGCATGTAACATTATTATTACAAAGCTCATTGGAAGAAATTAGCATGTAGCATTTATAAAATTATAAAAACACTAATTTCTCAATGCTCTTTGAATAAGCATTTAGCATTTAGTATTACGTCATTTTACACATTAAAATTATGATTACAGCTATTCTATCAAACACTATTATAAATTAAACAATACTGCTAACTGCTACATCTAATTTCAACAAACACACCCTTAAAGTATGAGATGATTTGAAAAAAAAGAGTACCACATACTACTAATATGCCAACTCATTTTGTTAATTTTGTTTTGTAAAAATTTTGTGGTTGTAGCGTAATAAAATATCTTGTAAACGGTAAATCGTTAAACGACAAAAAATACACAATCCCTACGAGAGATTTTTTATCTTTCAGTAGACGAGCACATCGATATACGTTTGAAGATTTTTTTTCGAATTTTTTCTAGTGTTAGAAATTTGCGACTGAAAAATCACATGTGATTTTTCATGACGTAAATTTTGATGCTCACAAAAAAATCTCAATTTTTTTGTATAAAATATATAGAAGTGACCTTCTATAAAAAGATAATTAATTCTCTTCGCGAGTGTATGATTCGTTTTGCGTAACGATTAACGCTTTGTGAGATATTAATTTTTTTTAAATGATGAAAGTGGGATTTTTTGTTAAATGAAAAAATTAATAAATATATGGGTAAATTACATCGTTGGTCCTTGTACTCAGCCCCGTTTACCCTTTCAGTCCCCCGTTTTGAAAATCGGTGGAAATGGTCCGTGAAGTGGTCATTTTTTTGCGTGTTTGGTCCCAAGGGATGAACGGTCGTTAAGTCGCTTCGTTAGTGATGGGTATTATGGTAATTTCGCATAAAAAGTATGTTGTTGCACCGTTGGTCCCTAAGTCTATAAATTTTTAGGTACACTTGTACACTTCCCATCACATCACCAATTAATTTTTTACTATTCACTTCCCTCCCTCATCCTTATCATTTCATAAGATTATTCTAGCTCAAATCCTATTACTACTCTCGCACAAATCACTCACACAAGCATACTAACATTATTTTTCTGCGTTCAAACCCTACATGCAATGGTGTTAGAGGACCAAACGTGATGAAAGCTACGGATAAAAAAGTGGACGGGCATCGTCGAACGGCTAATTGAAGATCTCAAATCGGCTTATGGTAATGATTTGAAGCCCTTTTGCTTAAAGTTAAAAAAAATTTACAAATGTAGTGTTCTTTACTTGTTTTATTGTCGATTTATGAAGTTAGGTTTTGATTTTGATTTTCAGATAATGCACCCAATATGTTTTCGATTCGAATACGTCGTGGTAGAAAATATCGAAGTTATCCAGGCCGAGTGTATGTCAGTGGTCATGTCGGCATATTTGATATGGTTTATATCGATCTGTTTACTGTCGTTGCGCTAAACATGATGGTTGTTAAATTAGGTTACACATGTGAATCTGAGCCCCTGTTTTATAATTATCTTAGACCACTCAGTCGTCTAGATGAAGGGTTGTATGCTTTAGTTTATGAGGAGGATGTCCGTTTCCTAGCTACCATTGTTAGAAGTTTTAAGTTGATTGAGATCTATATAGAACATGGTGTTACGGCTCTAGACTGCTACATTAAGCCACCATGGTTTAGGGCAACAATAGAAGATATTATTGATGAGCCTAGTATCATTGCATCAAATAGAACTGAAAAATGTTGTTGTTGACCTGGCATGATTCTAGTGAACCAACTAAGGAACCTATTTGTGACTCTGTCACACCTAGCACTTTGCCACAACATGATTCAAGTACACATTGTAAGGATTCTGTTTGTAAGTCCATTACACCTAGGTGTATGCCTAATTGTATGTTAACCCCTCCCACTGATGAGTCTATCATTACATATACACAATTGAGTGGTGTACAGGGAGTTGACAGACAAAGCCATGTTCTCCCAACAATATAGTCACAATTTAGTGACATAAACATGAGTTTTGTCTCACAACAAGCAAATGCTAGTCAAGTTATAGATTATATGATGAGGCAACTATCATTTGAGGAAACAGAATTGGATGGAGAGGCAGGCTTTGTTGATGTTGCAGGTGGTGGTGTGGAAAGTTCTGGGTTAGGTCATGATGAGTCATTTGGAGTTAATGACTTGGACTTGAACTTAAATGAACCTGTAAACCTAAATGTTTCCCAAATTGAAACACAATCTGAGCTCCCTGTGTCTGAGGAACCAGATGTTGGTAGACCTCATGAACCCATTGTGGCAGAGGTTAAAACTCAAGAACCCATTGTGGAAGAAGTTAGAACTCAGGAACCCACTATGGAAGATGTTGTACTTGAAGATTATGTGAGTTCTAGGGAAGATGCTGAACAGGGTAATGGTCAAGAAGATGAATCAACTCCTAGTGATAGACAGATCTTCAAGATGATGAAGGAATAGATACTGCATATGAAATTGAATATGATGTTCAGTCTAGTAAAGATGCAGGTATAGATGATGATGATGATGATGAAGATTTTTTGGTTGATGAGGAAAATGAAATTGTAGAGGCTGATTTTGATGTCCATTTGTGTGGTATTAGCATGGATGTTCCTTTTGACAACATTAGTGTCACTAATCTGGTCCCCGATGATGTTTTAGAAGGAGAGGATGTGGATGTCATCAATGCGGATGGTTTTGATAGTGACCCTGGTGAAGACAATGAAATAAGTAATTACAGGAGGAAAAGGTTAGCTAAGTTGAGCAGAGAAATGGAAGGTGTTACAAATACTAGTGGTCAATGAAAGTACTCATTTTACACTGGCCAGAAATTTACAGCTGCCAAAGAGGCTAAGGACAGACTCTAACCGCATTCCATTGAAAGCAGAAGAAATTTGATGTTGTATAAGAATGACAGTGTTAGGATAAGAGCAAGATGTGATGGAGAAGTGTCTGAATTTATAATGTCACAAGGTATCGGACCAACTGGCCCAAATTATAGAATAGAAGCTAGGCCTAGTGGGTCAAGTGGCCCAAGTACTAGGAGTAAAAAAAGAAAGAATACATGTACCAATGATGACAGTCAAACATGTTATTCTGTTTTAGATGTACATGATAAAAGGGATCTCTGCCCTTTGGTCTTGTATGTAGGAAAAGACAAACAAACAAAAAATTGGGTGGTGAGGACACTCAGAGATACACACAAATGCCTTCAATCCAGGAAAATCAAACACTGCACTTACAAATTCTTGTTTGAGAAGATATTTGATCAAGTCAGGGTTAATCCGGAGATCCCAGTTAAGGCGGTTCAAGACCAGCTCTAACGTGACTTAGAGCTTCAGATATCTATGAGCAAAGCTTTTAGAGCTAAAGCTAAAGCTGAAAGAGAGATTAGAGGAGATCATGTTTTGCTGTATTCTATGCTTAGAGGCTATGTTGTTGAGTTACAGTCTACAAACCCTAATACCACTGTCAAGATTGCAGTTGAAAGGAATACTGATCCTTCTTTGCCTACTAGGGTGTTTCAGAGAATATACGTTTATTTCAGAGCATTATAACTGGGTTTTAGAGCCTGCAGAAGATATCCATTAGGCTTAGATGGTGCTTTCACAAAGGGGCCATTCCCAGGCCAAGTATTGGCAGTTGTTGGACTTGATTCAAATAATAGAATTTACCCATTGGCCTATGCCTTGGTTGAAGCTGAAAGTAAGAGTTTATGGTGCTGGTTCTTACAGTGTTTGGGTGATGACATAGATCTACATCCCAATTTTAATTTCACATTCATCAGTAATAGATAAAAGGTTAGTATTATGCTTCACTTGTTGAATTCTTAACTACTGAATTAAATAAATTTGTAATTGATTAATGAATTAGTTCATGCAGGGTATCATTCTAGCCATTAAAACTGTGTTCCCAAGTGTAGAACACAGATATTGCTTGCGACACATACATAAAAGTATGAAGCAGGGATGGTGTGGACAAGCATACAAGGATTTGTTGTGGAGATCTGCATCTGCTACAAGTGTTAAGGAGTTTGAAAAGTGTATGTTGGAGCTTAAGAAGATGAATCATACGGCATATGAATGGTTAAACAAGATACCACCAGAACACTGAGCAAGATCTCATTTTTCAGGTAACACATAAATACAGGGACTAACAGTGTAATTTTTTGAATGCCAACACAGTTTTTACTGCTTTCATATTTAAGACAACTAGGTAGACTAGTATAGCATTTAATGAACTTATAATTTTGAATTTTAGGCAGAGCAAAATCTGATTTATTGCTCAACAACATCTGTGAGGTCTTTAATGGTAAAATAGTTGAAGGTAGGGACAAGCCAGTGATTACACTTTTAGTGTACATTAGGGAGTATTGCATGAAAAGAATAGTGAATGTACAAAGTGTCATTGATACATGTACTGGTCCTTTGACCCCTACTGCAACCTGAATCATGGAATCCATCAAGAAAGAAGCTTATTTCGTGAAAGTGCAATGGAATGGAGCAAATAAGTATCAAGTTTCAGGTTCACTTAGTGATCAGTGTGTTATGGTTGTAGTGACTATGACATGTTTATGTAGGAAATGGAAATTGACAAGGATTCCTTGTAAGCATGTTGTTGCAGCTTGTTGGGATATGGCTCTGAATGACCAGGCGACACCACCCCCAGAAGCGTGGGTAAATCCTTATTATTGGTTGACTACATGGACGGAAACATACTGATGACATCAAATAACGTCTATTTTATAGCATCATTTATCCCATGTATTTAACCCATTTTATATAATTATTGCAAAAAATTGTTACTTAATCGTTTATATTTGAGAATTACAGTAATTATGGAGTACTTGGTGAATATTAGCAAAAGGAGCGCATTATGAAGCTTAAACGAAGATATTTTGAAGATTACTATTCTGACAACCAATACGCCATATCCATCAAGAAAGATACAGCGTATCCGTGCCTGCACTCACCAAAGACCACAAAGGAAACAAGCTCAATACGTCGTATCCATAGAAGACCAATACGCCGTATTTAAGATATAGTATGTCAATATTCTGGAAGATATCAAACGTGGTCCCTACTCCAAGAAACTCCAATACGCCGTATCCAACCCCTTGGATACGCCGTATCGAACCGACTTCCAGACCCTATAAATAGAAAACTCAAAAATGAGTTTTAAGTGTGCTAAATCATATTCTCGATACCTAAACCACAAAAGTCGATTTTCAGAGGAGAAAAAGAGAAGAAGAGGTCTTGCAACGCATTCCAATCCATAGAATACAACGTGTAATTTCTTATACTTTTGTAATCGTTCAGTTTTTGGTATCATTCGTTAACTCGGTTAGTTTACCTTAGCTAAAACAATTACTCTTGTATTAATTATGATGTTTGAAGGCTAATACCTTCGGGTATTAGCCATTATTATGAAGATCTGAATGTTTGGTTTTGTTTATATCTCGATTGCTTAATTTATCGTTGAATGCTTATTTATGTTTATCAATTCATACTTGTTTACGTGCTTTTGTATGCGACCTATCATTCAACTGGATCTAGTGATACGGACCAAGTAATCTAGATGTTGGGATAGCTCTTCATATAGTGATTTATACATCTAGAATCATAGGATCACAAGTATTGTCCTTCTAAAATCGTGCTAAGGATACGCTTCTGGCGTAACTAGTTAACGGAAACTGCCTTTAGTTTATTGAACATGTTGACTAGTAGGTGAATCTAGATAATTCAACAAGTAATGTTCTGATTCCATTGGATAGTTAGACAAGTGGACTACTAGTGTATAAATTGCCATTAAGTAGTAAGTGGGTAAAGTCTCTATGAGCTAGGGTTTAACAAGATCACAATTGCTTTAATCCCTAAGATAGATTATAATCAGCAAATAAGGATGCTTTATGCGGATGCTTTAATTGTGACAGAATTAATGTGTCTAGGTCTTAGGATGAAGTCTCGCCTAAGTCTAAGAATGATATGCCTCTTCGAGATAAGTAATCATTGCACTGAATAAACAAACCAACTTCTAATCGAATTAATGATGGCTAATACAGTTTTCTATCATAAGGCTTGATCACTCTTTTATCTTCTGTTAATTTGCTTGCGTGGGTTAAAGTGTCTTGAATTGATTGTAGTCACCAAACAAACCCGTGTCAGTCTCTCAGGCTGAAACCCCCCTTTTACTTGTTAGAATTAGGATTAGTACTAACATAGGATTAGCATAGGTTTGACTTAGATTAAAATTAACATAGATTAGATAACCAAAATATAAATAAATGAGAGATTTAACCTCGCTTCAAGTGTTCGACACCCTACTTACCACGAATCTACCACACTGCCCGTTAAAGTGTTGTTTTTGGTTAAGTCGTCAAAATATAAATTTAAAACTTGAACTATCATAAATAAACACGACAAAACGACACATCAAGTTTTTGGCGCCGTTGCCGAGGAGTGAAAATTAATCTAGATTTTTATTTTATGTTTTGGTTTTTAACATTAGATTAGATCTAATCCTTAGGAGTAGTGTTAATTAGATTAGTATAATTTAGTTTAATTGTTTGTTTGCATATTTAATTGTTTAATTTCCTAATACACTGTTCTGGACGACAACTTAATACGGCGTATCCACTTCCACTGAATACGACGTATCCAACCTTCTGTCCAATACAGCGTATTCATTCTGATCAGCAATACGACGTATTCAGTCATTTGTATACGACGTATCGGAAAAAGTTAATATATTTTTGCAAGATTATTCTCCTTGAATTGCTTTACTTTGAATAATGTCTTACTTTTCAGGAGCAGCATCCAGACTTCATCCATATCACTTTACCTATCCGGAAAGAAAGTTAACAATGGAGGAGATGTTATACAAATTCATCGACAGAGGAAAACGAGAACACGAAGAGATGAGGGAATTCATCTGCGACTTCTAAACAACAAATGAGATCTTATTTAAAGAAAGAAACAATTCGTTAATTGAGCTCATATTTAGGGTACAAGAGTTTTAAAAGTGATTAATAATACTCCAATGATTAATTGGGAAGCTAAAGGAGTGACTACTAGAGGAGGAAAAACTACGACTCAAGATGCTGAAAATAACGATACCAACGTTCGTACCGAAGAACCTCTAGCAGAAAATCACGATGAGCCAGTTAAATCAAATGAAATCCTCACCAATGATCAACCTCAGAAAACCAACGAACCTGATGCCCAGCCTTCAAATAATATCCAAATGCCACATATTCCCTTTCCTCGAAGATTAAGGAAGGAAAAAGAAGAAGCTCAGTAGAAGAAGTTTTTAGAAAATCTGAAGCAGCTCCACATAAATATGCCTTTCATCGAGGCCCTAGCCCAAATGCCAAAATATGCTAAATTCCTCAAAGGTTTGCTGACAAATAAGGCTAGACTCGAAGAAGCTTGTACGATAATTATAAATGAAAGGTGCTCAGCAGTATTGTTAAACAAGCTTCCATCAAAAGAAAAAGACCCAGTGAGTTTTACTATTCCTTATGACATTGGCCAATTACATATTGACAACGCTTTCGCAGATCTAGGGGCTAGCATTGGTTTGATGCCATATAAGATGTATGAGAAATTGGGGCTAGGTGAACCAAAAGCTACCCGAATGAGCTTAGAACTTGCGGACATATTAATCCAATACCAGAGAGGAATCATTGAAAATGTGCTCATAAAAGTTGATAAATTCATCCTTCTGATAGATTTCGTTATCTTAGCTATGCCCGAAGACTCAAGAGTTCCTATTATTCTAAGAAGACCATTTTTGGCAACTGTTCGAGCCATGATTAACGTATTCAACAAGAAGATAACGTTAAGTGTTGGAGACAATGAAGTAATCTTTGACATAGATCAATCAATCAAGAGACTGCCCACTAAAAACGATGAATGCTACGGGATTGATGATTTGGATGATACAATCAACGCAGAAGCTCAAGAATTACTGGAAAATAATGAACCTGATTCGTTTCTATCAAGAGGGCTGGAAAAATCAATTGATCAATCAAACCTAGAAAACTGTGAACCTGTTGAATGTAATAACAATAATGATTCTAATAAACCAATACGGCGTATTGCGTCTATCAATACGCCGTATTCGGTTGACCAGGAAACAACAGAACCTGTTAAATTAGAAATAGAACACCTTTATTCGGCTAGTGCTAACGAGATCGATGAGAAGAAACCTGAGCTGAAAGATTTTCCTAACCACTTAGAATACGCTTACTTGCATGGTGACAAATCCTTTCCTATAATAATTTCATCTGAATTGTCAGATAAAGAGAAAAGTTCACTTTTACAAGTATTGGAGAAACAAAAGGGAGCGATTGCTTGGAAAATATCAGACATCAAGGGAATCAGTCAATCATATTGCACACACAAGATTCTAATGGAAGATGACTTCAAACCGGTCATTCAACCCCAAAGACGTTTAAACCCAAAAGTGCAAGATGTTGTTAAAAACGATATAGTTAAGCTACTTGATTTAGGGCTTATTTATCCAATATGAGACAGTTCATAGGTTAGCCCTATTCATGTTGTGCCAAAAAAGGAGGAATGACTATGGTTCTGAAGGATGATAATGAATTAATTTCCTCTCGTATGGTTACAGGATAGCGATTATGCATCGATTATCATAAACTTAATGATGCAACTCGAAAGGATCACTTTCCTCTTGCCTTTATTGATCAAATGTTAGAACGTTTATGTGGGAATGAATATTACTGCTTTCTTGATGGATTTTTAGGATTCTTCCAAATTCTAATCACACTCGAAGATTAAGAAAAGACAACATTCACCTGTCCTTATGGGACTTTTGCTTACTGAAGAATGCCTTTTCGGTTATGCAACTCTCCAGCTACCTTTCAAAGATGCATGATGGCAATTTTCCACGATATGTTAGAAGACTTTATGGAAGTATTCATGGATGACTTCTCGATATTCGGTAACTCTTTTGATTGTTGTCTAGCTAATTTAGATAGAATGCTTGCTAGATGTAAAGAAACCAATCTGGTGCTGAATTGGGAAAAATGCCATTTTATGGTAAAGGAAGGAATTGTTTTAGGACATAAAATTTCGAGGGCAGGTATTGAGGTCGATAGAGCTAAAATAGATGTGATAGCTAAGTTGCCATACCCATCAAATGTAAAAGGAGTTAGAAGTTTTTTGGTGCATGCTGGATTTTACCGAAGATTCATAAAAGACTTTTCCATGATCTCTAAACCAATGACAAAACTTTTGATGAAAGACGCGAAATTTGATTTTTCTGATGATTGCAAAAAGGCGTTTAATATTTTAAAAGAAAAATTAACCACCGCGCCTATCATAATTTCGCCCGATTGGAATGTGCCCTTTGAATTGATGTGTGACGCTAGTGACTTCGCTGTTGGAGCCGTTTTGGGACAAAGAATAGATGGGAAATTTAAACCTATCTATTACGCCATTAAAACTCTAAATAATGCCCAAGAACATTACACCACCACTGAAAAAGAACTTCTTGCAGTTGTTTTCTCCTTCGATAAGTTCCGTCCCTATCTCGTTTTATCGAAAACTATTGTCTACACTGATCATTCTGCTTTAAAGTATTTATTTAGTAAACATGACGCCAAACCAAGGCTCATAAGATGGGTTCTGCTTCTTCAAGGGTTTGACATCGAGATTAAAGATAAAAGAGGGGCAGAAAACTTAGTTGCAGATCATTTGTCAAGACTTGAAAACCCGGAGTTAAGTACATTCACGAAAGAGGAGACCGCTGATGAATTTCCCGACGAACATCTTATGGCATTAAAGACCGAGATCAATAACGACGAACCATGGTATGCAGATTATGTTAATTATCTCGTTAGAAAAATTGTGCCTCCGAATTGGATACCTGAAAAAAGAAGAAGATTTTTCTCTCAAGTGAAGAATTATTTTTGGGATGAACTATACGCATTCAAGCTATGCCCGAACAATATAATGAGACAATGTGTAGCTGGAAACGAAATCTTTGAAATTTTGGCACATTGTCATTCTGTACCAACTGGGGGTCATCATAGTGCGTCGGTAACTAGAAGGAAAGTTTACGAATCCGGATTCTTCTAGCCTAGTATCTTTAAGGATGCCAAAGATTACGTGATGAGATGTGATGCATGTCAAAGATCAGGAAACATATCATCAAGAAGTGAGATGCCTCAAAACAATATTCAGGTATGTGATGTATTTGACGTATGGGGGTTAGACTTTATGGGACCCTTTCCTAACTCGAAGGGTAACAAATACATCTTAGTGGCGGTTGATTACGTATCAAAATGGGTTGAAGTTCATGCACTTCCTATGAACGATGCTCGCGTTGTGATTAAATTTTTAAGAAGGCTATTTATAAGATTTGGAGTTCCTAAAGCATTAATTAGTGATCGGGGGACACATTTTTGTAACTGTCAGTTGGAAAAAGCCTTACAAAAATATGGAGTAACTCATAAGTTGTCAACAGCATATCACCCCCAAACTAATGGGAAAACCGAAGTAACCAATAGAGCTATTAAACGTATATTAGAAAGATCAGTTGGATATAATCCGAAGAAATGGTCCGAAAAGCTAGACGATGCATTATGGGCATTCAAAACCGCCTACAAAACGCCCACAGGATGCACACCTTTTAGATTGGTTTATGGAAAAGCCTGTCACTTACCTATGGAGATCGAACATAAAGCATATTGGGTGCTAAAACAATGTAATATGGATCTCACAGCAGCAACAAAAAACCGTTTCATGGAACTTAACGAATTGATGAAATTAAGAGATAATGCATACGAGTATACCCGGATCTACAAGGAAAGAACTAAGAAATGGCATGAATCTAGGCTTCGAGGGGACAAAGATTTCAAGGTAGGAGACCTAGTATTTCCATTTAACTTTAGATTCAAGATGCATCTGGGTAAGCTCAAATCGAGATGGTACGATCCAAATATGGTAAAAACTGTGTATCCATATGGGACCGTGGAAATCACAGATAAAAACGGAGTCAACTTCAAAGTCAATGGACAACGGTTAAAAAAGTACCATGAAAGACATATTGATACGGAAGATAAAGAAGTGGTGGAATTCGAAGAAGATACAACATAAAGAGAAGCTGAAGAAAAGTATAACTTAAAGACTTCGCTGTAAACAAAAGTGCTTCCCGGGAGACAACCCGGATTGTTATTTAATTTTATCGAGTTTGTCTTCCCAGACATCAATACGGCGTATCCACTCCATACCATACGGCGTATTGATTGTCTTGACGTTATCAGTCTTTACTTTTTATGCACTTTAAAAACATTATTATCAGTTCTGGCAATACGGCGTATTCATACACATGATACGGCGTATTCACCAAAACTGACCCGGATTTAGTTTGTTTAGTTTGATTTAAATTAACCGTAGGTACCAAAATAGGAATACATATTTTTTTTCCTATATTTTATACAGGACCTCGTGAAAGAAATATCAACGAATATTGGTGAAGAATTTACAAATCTGGAGATCTTGAAGTGTTGGAGTCTTGAAACTTCAAGGCGGTTGTTCAACACAATCTTGCTCAATAAACTCAACATGGAGAATCTACCGAGCAAATATCAAGGGAGTTTGTCATTCTAATTCTTTTTAATTTCCGTATTTAATGTTTTATCTATACAACAAGGACATTGTATAATTTAAGTGGGGGGATGGAATTAGAATGTTTACTTGTCCTAATTTACACACTAAAATGCTTAAATTATGATCAAATTTTAAAAAATTCAAGCATACTTTTGTGAAATTACTTGATACATAACCCGCACACAATAACCCTTGTTAGATATTGTGAGGATTTAACCTTATCCGTTTCCAAATGCTTACCTAAATTCTACAAAAATATGAGTGTGCCGGTGATGTTGTAGACTTTAGAACTTGGCTTGGTATATCTACTCAAGACCGCAGTGATGAGTACTATGGATTTAGATGGAGTAACTTGTTTAAATTGGTAAATTTTAGGATTACACCCAAAACGCCTTTACATGTTGCTTATTAACTAACTACACTGGTTAGTTAACCCCCGTATAAACCCTTTGTTTACTCTCATTTTAAGAGTAAGATACTTTTAGAACAACCCGTAGAGCCAATCCTTTAGGAACTACACCAACTATTTGTTTCGTTACACCTTTGTATTTCCCGAGTCTTGTGTCAAAATTTTCTATCTTTGGTACGGTTGGAAGAAATTTGCATATCGCAAATGGGAATGTATATTATAGTCTAAACTCATATATTTTTACTAACAACACAATTAATGGTATGTCCGAAGAATGAAGAATTACCGAAGAAATTCTCCGAAATTATTATGATCGTGAAGATGATGAAATTACACCGAGTTTCGTAGTATAGTGTTAGCAAAAAAATTGAAAAAAAGAAAAATCACAACAAAAAAAGATAAGGAAAGTTTGAAGATAATCATTTTGCAACTACCAAAGGAATTACACGAAGGATCGATTATTCGTTGATACAAATCGACGATGTAGAGTATTGTATAAAGTGGAAGATATCGCCACTTGCCTTGTAAAGTATGAAGTGTCTTTATTATTAGTTGTTAAGAAAATAGCTGTTGAGTAACTTTTTAGTTTTTAAGTTTTGGCTGGAAAGCCACTTTTTAATAAGCCATATAAGCTGAAATCGTAGGGTATTAGTTGGTTATTTTTCTTTAAAGATCAGGGGCTGAGCCGTTTTCTCTATAGGTGTAAAATTGCCAAGTACCCGCCTACCCTTGTCTTTAACTTTACCAAGTTTGCATCTTGTCTTTTCTTGAATAATAAATTAAGAATTATATTTTTAAGTTTTAGTTTTAGAATTAGGGCTTCTTAATTTTAATTAAAGCACAATTAGGGTTCAATTAGTTTATAAAATTGGGCGTTTGGTTCATAAATTTTCTGGCACCTTTTGTAGTTATTAAAAAACTATTTTTCTATACTTTTTTTCAGTTAAAATTTGTATTTCTAGGATAAGGTAAGATTTTAGTTATTACTTTTCTTATAAAATCATAAAAAAAATCTATAAAATTAATAAATAATATTTTTCTTTTTATAAGAAAAATTTTCCTTTTGTCTCATTTGTTGTCGAGGAAAAATATAAAATTTATATAGCTTACTTTTCTTAAATTTAAGTCTTTATGGAGAACCCCACGTTTTACCGGGTGCGTTTTTACCGTTTCTTTCGTTTAATTCACACGACCTCCGTTTTTATTCTAGTTTTCTTTATTTTTTCAAAATGAAGTGTAACTTAGAAATTTATTTGATTTTTAATTTAATTTAGCAATTTATTTTCTTTATTTTTTAGTATTTTAGTTTCCCGATACTGATTCGTTCCGTATTTAGTATAGAATTAATTTTAGGATTTCCCTATACTAAGTTTGTTTCCGTTCTGTTTTTAAGATCCCATTTCCTATACTTGTTTCCCGTAGATTAAAATTTAGGTTTTATTTATAATAAATTTTCATTATATCAGTGGTTCAATCTTATTATTTTCTTCCATCATTCTCAATTTCTCATTAAAACCAGGATTTTTTTCAATTGCAGCTCGTTGGGACTATTCGACCTCGGGATATCATCTTCCGGAATCTTTTTATCATTGATTCTTTCTTGTGTATTTTATCCTTTTGTGGAATTTGACCTTTTGCCTTGGTCAAGGGCATTCGGTTAGAATCTGCATTAGGGTTGCTATATAAGTGTGTACTATATACCGAATCAAGGAGATTGCTGATGAATTTTCCGACGAACATCTTATGGCATTAAAAATAGAGATCAATAACGACGAACCATGGTATGCAGATTATGTTAATTATCTCGTTTGAAAAATCATGCTTTCGAATGCGAAATACTGAAATAATAGAAGAATAGTTTTCTACTCAAGTAATGAATTGTTATTGTCGTGCATTCTAGCTATGCACCAGGAAAATATGTGAGACGAAGTTTGCTTGGAAACGATATATCTGAAATTTTTTGGAGCATTGTCATTCTAGGGACCAATTACCGGGGTCATCATTAGTGCTGTCGGTTATCTGATGGGATAGTTTACGAATCCGGATTATTCTGCTGCTTAGTATCTTTTAGGGATGCCAAAGATTATGTGATGAAGCTCTTTGTGATGCTTGTCTTAAGTAGGAAACTTATCGCATCAAGAATTGAGATGCCTCGCAAAAAATATTCAGGTATGTGAGGTATTCGACGTATGGGGTTCTTATCTTTAAGGATTAATTTAATTTTATCATTATTTATTTTTTTAGACTTTATAGGTCCTTTCCTAGCTCGAAGGGGTAACATATACATCTTAGTGGCGGTTGATACGTCTAATATGGGTTTGAAGCTCAAGCACTTCCTTGCGAACTATGGCTCGCCGTTGTGATTAATTTTTTTATTAAGAAGGTATTTGCAGATTTGAGTTCTAAAGCACTTGATTGGTAATTGTGGGGGACCTCATTTTGTTTAACTTCAGTTTGTGAAAGAAGCCTTACCAAAAATAGAGACATAAGTAATCATAAGTGTCAACGCAGATCACCCCTCAAAACTAATGAGCAAAACGAGGTAAACAATAGAGCTATTAAACGTTATCTTAGAAGAAAAGATCTAAATTGGATATAATCACGAAGGAATTGGTCTGTGAAAAGCTAGACGATGCATTTATATGGGCATTCAGAAACGCCTCAAAATGGCACACATGTTGCACAACTTTTAGAATGTTTATCGAAAAGCATGTGGACTTGCCTTTGTTGGAGATCTCGAAACATACAGAATCACTATTGGACACTGAAACAATGTAATATGGATCTCACAGCTGCAATGAAAAACCGTTTCATGGAACTTAATGAATTGATAGAATTAAGAGATGGAGCATATGAAAACACTCGGATTTACAAAGAAAGAACCAAGAGATGGCATGACTCAAGGCTTCTGGGAGATAAAAAATTTAAAGCAGGAGACAAGGTATTGCTATTTAACTTTAGATTCAAGATGCATCCGGGTAAGCTCAAATCAAGATGGTACGGTCCAAATGTGGTAAAAACTATGTATCCATATGGGACCATGGAAATCACAGATAAAAACGAAGTCTACTTCAAAGTCAATGGACAACGGTTAAAAAAGACCACGAAAGACATATTGATACGGAAGATAAAGAAGTGGTGGAATTCGAAGAACATACAAACGAGTGAGAAGCTGAAGAAAAGTCTAACTTAAAGACTTCACTGTAAACAAAAAGTGCTTCCCGTGGCCATACCGGATATGTAATTTAATTGTTATCGAGGTCTGTCCTTCCCAGACATCAAATACGCGTATCCGCTTTCATACCTACGGGTATTGGTATTTCGCTCCGGGACATTTAGTCAGTCTCTACTTTTTTGTACTTTTAAAAATATAATTGTCAATTCTGGGAAATACGAGGTATTCATGCACATGACACGGCGTTTTCATGCAATGACCACGGGACGTATTCAACCATAAACTTGGCCGTATTTGTTGTTTAGTTTAGTTTTAAATTAACCGTAGGTACCAAGATAGAATCAACGTTTTTTTCTATCGTTTTATACATAACATTGGAAGCAAAGATAATCGCGAATATTGGTGGAGAATTTACAAATTATGAACATGATCTTAAAGTGTTTGGTGTCTTGAAAAAACTTCAATGGCGCGCTAATTCAACACAATCTTGCAATAAAAAATCAACATGGAGAATCTATCTGTAGCAAATATAGGGGAGTTTCTCATTCTAATATCTTTTAATTCCCATATTTAATGTTTATCTTACTACGAGGACGTTGTATAATTCATAGTGGAAGGATGGAATTAAATGTTTACTTGTCCTATTTTTTTTTTCACATAAAATGATTAATAGATTATGCTCAATTAAAAAAATTCAAGTATACTTTGTGAAATTACTTGATAATAGAACCGCACCAATAACCTTGTTAGATATTGTGAGGATTTAAACCTATTCGTTTTCTAAATGTTTTACACCCAAATTCTGCAAAATTTTGAGTGTGCCAGGTGTTGTTGTCAGACATTTTAAAACTTGGCTTCGTATATCTATTCGAAGACCGCTATAATGAGTACTATTCCGGATTTAGATGGAGTAACTTGTTTAAGTTGGTAAAATTTTAGGATTCACCCAAATCGCCATTAACTTGTTGCTTATTTAACTACACTACATGGTTATATTTAACCCCCATATAAACCCTTTGTTTACTCTTATTTTTAGAGTAAGATTACCCTAGTAGAACAAACCGTAGAGTCAATCTTTAGGAACTACACCATTATTGTTTATTCGTGACACCTTAGCCTACCCTTGTTAGATTCAGTTTTATTTTACAGTTGCTAGTTGCTAAAAAGTGTTAAAGTTGTATTTTCTGAGGTCTCTTTTGTGTCATATTTTGGTACGGTTTGGAAGAAGTTTGCACGCATTGTAAATGGGAATGTCATATTATAGTTCAAAAACCTCTATGTATTTTTGTTACCATCACAATTATTGTCGTCAGAAGTACGAAGGGAATTATCGAATGAATTATCACGGAATTATTATGATTCAGAAGGATGGTGAAACTTCAAGAGTTCGTAGTATAGTGTTAGCAAAAAAATTGAAAATAATAGAAAAAATCACAACAAAAAAGAGAAGGAAAAGTATGAAGATAATCGTTTCGCAACTATGAAGGAATTACATGAAGGATCAATTATTCGTTGATACAAATCGACGATGTAAAGTATTGTATAAAGTGGATAGATATCGACTTGACCTCTGTAAGTTACAATTATGTAAAGTTTGGATGTTTTGGGAAGTTGGACCGTTAGGGAACGCCAAATCTTAGGTTGTTGTTTTTTATCTATGATCAAGACGTTGTAAATAGTTGTGTCTTTATCATGGTAACGGTCAGGAAAAAGTTTCTAGCAACTTGTATTTTAAAATTAATCTATTTGTTTTATAATTTTTATTTAACAACAATTTAGTTCCCTTTTCTAATCATTAACCATGGGTTTTACGCGAAAGAGGATGTGATCGAGCGTGCATGTCTATTCCATCGTTACGGCCATGTATGCATGTCTCAGCTGCCTTGTTGGTTTATTACTATTGGTGAAAGTTAGAAGATCCATACCCTATATTACTCTACTAGTCATACTCTTTAGCTTATTCGAGGTAGGAGTGAGCAGTCACATATGTCTATCCCGTCGTTACGGGTGTGTATGTGTGGTCTTTGTCACCCTCCTGGAATATTGGTATCGATAAAGATTAGTTAGAGTAATCAACCCTAATCCTTATCATACAAACCCATATTTACCTTTATAAACTTGTTACTCTTTAGCTTTAGCGGTGGAGATGCGTATCATTGCCAAGCTTATGATAGAATACTCGTCACGACTAAGCAATTGAGCAAAATAGTTACATGTTACCACATAGATTAGTTGAGTGATTTGAGTGTTTTCATCTTCCTATTCCGTGAGGTGTTTGGCTGTGTACTTGTGATAGATCAAATAAATGCTTTAACAGAAAATATCCTTAGGGATACATTTTTATAAACTTATAAAGGCTACTTGAGGACAAGTAGGATTCAAGTGGGGGGATATTTGATGACATCAAATAACGTCTATTTTATAGCATCATTTATCCTATGTAATTGACCCATTTTGTATAATTATTGCAAATAATTGTTACTTAATCGTTTATATTTGAGAATTGCATTAATTATGGAGTACTTGGTGAAGGCATGCATTCTGAAGCTTAAACGAAGATATTTTGAAGATTAATTATTCTGACAACCAATACGCCGTATCCATCAAGGAAGATACGGCGTATCCGTGCCTGCACTCACCAAAGACCACAAAGGAAACAAGTTCAATACGCCGTATCCAGTGAAGACCAATACGCCATATTGGAGATATAGTATGTGAATATTCTGGAAGATATCAAACGTGGTCCCTACCCCAAGAAACCCCAATACGCCGTATCTAATACATTAGATACGCCGTATCGACACTGACTCCAGACCCTATAAATACAAAACTCAAAAATGAATTTTAAGTGTGCTAAATCATCTTATTCTCGTTAACCTAAACACATAAAGTCAATTTTAGAGGAAAACACAGAGTAGAAGGGTCTTTGCAACGCATTCCAATCATAGAGGACAACGTGTAATTTCTTATACCTTTGTAATCGTTCAGTTTTTGGTATCATTTGTTAACTCGGTTAGTTTACCTTGGCTAAGCCATTACTCTTGTATTAATTATGGTGTTTGAAGGCTAATATCTTTGGGTATTAGCCATTATTATGAAGATCTAAATGTTTTGTTTTGTTTATATCTCGATTGCATGATTTATCATTGTATGCTTGTTTATGTTTATCAAATATACTTGTTTACGTGCTTTTGTATGCGACCTATCATTCAACTGGATCTAGTGATACTGACCAAGTAATCTAGATGCTGGGATAGCTCTCCATATAGTGATTTATACATCTAGAATCATAGGATCACAAATATTGTCCTTCTAAAATCATGCTAAGGATACGCTTCTGGCTTAACTAGTTAACGGAAATTGTCTTTGGTTTATTGAACATGTTGACTAGTGGGTGAATCTAGATAATTCAACAAATAATGTTCTGATTCCATTAGATAGTTGGACAAGTGAACTACTAGTGTATAAATTGTCATTTAGCGATAAGTGGGCAAAGTCTCTATAAGTTAGGGTTTAACTAGATCACCATTGCTTTAATCCCTAAGATGGATTATAATAAGCAAATAAGGTGCTTTATGTGGATGTTTTAATTGTGACAGAATTGATGTGTCTAGGTCTTAGGATGAAGTCCCGTCTAATTCTAAGAATGATATGCCTCTTCGAGATAAGTAATCATTACACTGAATAAACAAACCAACTTCTAATCGGATTAATGATGGCTAATACAATTTTCTATCATAAGGCTCGACCGCTCTTTTATCTTTTGTTAATTTGCTTGCGTGGGTTAAAGTGTCTTGAATTGATTGTAGTCACCACCAAACCCGTGCCAGTCTCTCAGGCTAAAACCCCCCTTTTACATGTTAGAATTAGGATTAGTACTAACATAGGATTAGCATATGTTTGACTTATATTAGAATTAACTTTGATTAGATAACCAAAATATTAATAAATTAAAAGATTTAACCTCGCTTCAAGTGTTCGACACCCTACTTACAATGAATCTACCACCGACCGGGTACACTGCCCGTTAAAGTGTTATTTTTGGTTAAGTCGGCAAAATATAAATTTGAAACTTGAATCATAAAAATATACACCACACAAAAACACATCAGCGTCTTTCATCAAAAGTTGGGTCAGTGGTTTAGAGATTAGGGAAAAGTCTTTTATGAACCTTCGGTAAAATCCAGCATGCCCTAGAAAACTTCTAACCCCTTTTACGTTTGTTGGGTATGACAATTTAGCTATCACATTGATTTTTGCTTTGTCAATCTCAATCCCATCCCTAAAAATTTTGTGTCCCAGAACAATGCTTTATTTTACCAATAAATGACATTTTTCCTAGTTCAGAACGAGGTTGGTTTCTTCACATCTAGCAAGCATTTTATCTAAATTAGCCACACAACAATTAAAAGAGTTACCAAACACCGAGAATTCATCCATGAATACTTCCATAAAGTCTTCCACCATATCATGGAAAATTTCCGTCATGCATCTTTAAAAAGTAGCTGGTGTGTTGCATAATACGAACGGCATTCGTCTGTAGGAAAAAGTCCCATAAGGACAAGTAAACATTGTCTTTTCTTGATCTTCGGGCGAGATTAGGATTTGGAAGAATCCCGAAAAACCATCAAGAAAACAGTAATATTCATTCCCACACAAACATTCTAACATTTGATCAATAAAGGGAAGAGGAAAATGATCTTTTCGAGTTGCATCATTAATTTTACGATAATCGATGCACACTCGCCATCCTGTGATTGTTCAAGAAGGAATTAATTCATTATTGTCATTCAAAACTACATTCATTCCTCCTTTCTTTGGAACAACGTGGATAGGGCTAACCCACAAACTGTCTAAGATTGGATAAATCAGACCGGAATCAAGTTGCTTAACAATCTCATTTTTCACCACATCTTGGACTTTAGTATTTAAACTCCTTTGGGGTTGAATGACTGGTTTGAAGTCATCCTCCATTAAAATCTTGTGTGTACAATATGACGGACTGATTCCTTTGATATCTGACATTTTCCAAGCAATTGCTCCCTTGCGTTTCTTCAAACCCTACAAAAGTAGCATTTTCTCCTTTTCGGATAACTTAGACGAGAAAATTATAGGAAATGGTTTATCCCCATGCAAGTATGCGTATTTAAGGTGGTGAGGCAAACTCTTTAGCTCATGTCTATTTTCATTAATCTCATTAGCACTAGCAGAATAAAGATGTTCACATTCAACTTTATCAGATATCGCTGTGCCCTGTTCAACTAGATACGGTGTATTGATAGAATTGATATGCCGTATTGGTATCTCTAAATCAGATTCATCGTCGGACTTACTTTCTAAAGATTCACAGCTTTCTAGGTCTGATTGATTAATTGATTTCTCCAGCCCTTTAAGTAAAAATGAATCAGACTTATCATCTTCTAATAATTCCTGAGTTTCCACGTTGATCACATTGTCTAAGTCATCAATTCTGTAGCATTCATCATCTTTATTGGGTGGCCTCTTAATTGATTAATCTATGTCAAAAATTACTTCATCATCCCTCACCCTTAGTGTTATCTTTTTATTAAATACGTCTATCATAGCTCGAGCAGTTGCCAAAAATGGTCTTCCTAAAATTATAGAAACTCTGGAGTCTTCGGGCATATCTAAGATAACGAAATCTATAGGAAGGATGAGTTTATCAACTTTTATGAGCACATTTTCAATTATTCCTCTCGGGTATTGGATTGACCTATCTGCAAGTTTTAGGCTCATTCTAGTAGGCTTTGGTTCTCCTAAACCTAATTTTTCATACATCGTATATGGCATCAAACTTATACTAGCTCCTAGGTCTGCTAACGCATTATTAATATGTAATTGGCTGATGTCACAAGGAATAGTAAAACTCCCTGGGTCTTTTTCTTTTGATGGAAGCTTGTTCAATAATAAGGCTGAGCATCTTTCGTTCATAGTGATGGTACAAGCTTCTTTGAGTCTGTGCTTGTTTGTCAGCAAACCTTTTAGAAATATAGGTACTCGGCCATTTAAGCTAGAGCTTCGAAGTGAAATGTAAGATTGATCGCGCAGTTGCTTGTCCTCGCCGTTTTCAAGACATTCCTTGGTCTGAGCCTCTTCTTTTTCTTTTCTCAATCTCTAGGGAAAAGGAATCGATGACGTTTGTATCTCACTTGAGGGTTAAACAACAGGTTTGTTGGTTTTCTGAGGTTGATCTTCAGCGAGGACTTCATTTGATTCAACTGGCTTGTCGTGATTTACCACTAGAGGTTCTTTGGTAGGTATGTTGGCGTTGTTATTTTGGACATCTTGAGTCGTCGTTTTTCCACCTCTAGTAGCTACTCCTTTAACTTTACAATTTGACGTCGGAGTATTATCGATCACCTTTAACAATTGTTGTACCTCAAACCTGAGCTCGCTTAATGAATTGTTCCTTTCTTTAAATAAGAGCTTGTTGGTTGTTCTGAATTCACTGATGAATGCCCTCATCTCATCGTGTTCTCTTTTTCCTTCATCAATAAATTTGTATAACATTTCTTCCATTGTTAACCTTCTTTCAGGATAGGTAAAGTGATATGGACGAAGTACGGATGTTGCTCCTAAAAAATAAGACATGATTTAAAGTAAAGCTATTCTAGAGAAATAGACTTGCAAAGATACTTTAGTCAATACGTCATATACAATTAATTTGAAACAGAATGGATACGTTGTATTGGATAGAAAGTTGGATACGCCGTATTCAATGAAAGTGGATACACCATATCAGGTTATCGATCAGAATAGTGTATTGGAAAACAATTAAACACACAAACAATTAAACTAACAAATATACAAGCAAACAATACACAAATATACAAAATTAAACAAAAATATAAACTAATCTAAATTACACTAATCCTAAGGGTTAGATCTAATCTAAAAACCAAATTATCAAATAAAAATCAAGATTAATTTTTCACTCCCCGGCAGTGGATCCAAACTTGAGGTGTCATTATGTGGTTGTAATTTATGGTTTGAAGTTTTAAATTTATATTTTGCCGACTTTATGAAAAACAACACTTGAACAGGCAGTGTACCCGGTCAAATAGGAGTTTCATGGTAAGTAGGGTGTTCGATACTAAGAGCGAGAAACAAGCTTTCAATTATTAAGATTTTGGTTTACTAACTAAGTAATTTAAACTAAGTTTTGATCTTTTCTATGTTTAAACCTATGCTAAAAGCCTATGTTAAATGATATATTCTGTTGAGATAGGGGGTTTTCGGCCTAAGCTAACTAGCACGGTTTTGTGGTGACTAAAATCAATTTAAGACACAATAACACATGCAAGCAAATTAACAGAAGATAAAAGAGCTGTCCAGCCAAATATAAGAAAACTGTATTAGCCATGATTAATCCAATTAGGATGTTGGTTTGTTTATTTAGTGCAATGATTACTTATCTCGAGGCGGCATATCATTCTTAAGATTAAGGCGGTACTTCTTCCTTAAACCTAGACACGTAGAATTCTGTCATAATTAAACACATCCGCATAAAGCATCATTTTTGCTGATTATAATCTATCTTATGGATTAAAGCAATTGCGATCTTGTTAAACCCTAGCTCATAGAGACTTTACCCACTTACTACTTAATGGCAATTTATACACTAGTAGTTCACTAACCAAGTCTTTACCAATTAATTAAGAATGTACTCGTTGATCCCAATGGTCACCTGCCTGGTCCAGAACTAAGCTCACTAATCTTAAAGCAAAGATAAGGTCGGTTATTTGTGTTACTATTTGTCTAGATGTATTAAAAGATTTATATGAAGAGCCATCTGACTTCTTGATTCTTGGTCGGTACCAGCTAGATCAGTTGAATGATAGTCGATTCAAAAAGCACGTAAACAAGGTTATATTGATAAGCATAAAAAAAGCAATCAACGAATAAATTAAGCAATCGATATAACAAAAAACCCAACATTTAAATCTTTCCATAATAATGGCTTACCCGAATGTTCGTTAATTAGCACCTTCAACAAATACATATCAATACAAGAGTCTATAATTTAAGCCAAGGTAATAACTCTACGAGTTAACAAATGGCTACTAAAAAATATGCTCATGATTACAAAAAAAGTATAGGAGATTACAAGGTGTTTCCTATGGAATTAATTACTATGCTCGACCTCTTCTGCTCTTCTTCTCTTCTGAAAATCAACTTTTATGGTTAAGGTATCAAAAATATGATTTAGCACACCGAAAACCCGTTTTTAGGTTTTCTATTTATAAGGTTTGGAATTTGGTCAATACGGTGTATTGACTGAGGTCAATACGGCGTATCGGGGGTTTCTTAGAGTAGGGACCATGTTCGATATCTTCCAGAATATTCACATTCTATAACTTGAATACGACGTATAGGAGTCCTCTGGATACGGCGTATTGATCTTTATTCCTTCGTGGTCTTTAGTGAAGTGCAGACACAGATACACCGTATCTTCCTTAATGGATACGGCGTATAGGATGTCAGAGACAGTTTCTTCATATTTCTTTGTTTAAGCTCCAGAATGCGTGCCTTTTAGATAATCTTTACCAAGTACTCCATAATTACTGCAATACTCAAATACAAACGATTAAGTAACAATTCTTTGCAATAATTATACAAAATGGGTTATTTACATGGGATAAATGATGTTATAAAAGTGACATTATTTGATGTCATCAAGTTACATCATCATCTATCCTTCCTGATTTATGGATCACTAAACCCAAGTATCTAAAAGACTCCTTTGGTTGCAGAATGTGGTCGCCAATACGAATAACCGTTTCTTCTTTATGATCGCTCTTTATCCTACCGAATATCCATTTCTTCTAAAAGACTCCAATGGATGCTCTCTTGTATCTAAAAGACTCCTTTGGTTGCAGAGTTCCCTACGGTGGTCCTTACACGGGTCTTCGCCCCCTCGTACATGGCCATAATGACTCTTAAGTATGTCCTTGGTGTTCCTTTATCTATTAAAGTTCTCCAAATCAACTCCTAATGGACACTATCATAAGCTTTTTCAAGGTCAAAAAAACCATATGCATGTCTCTTTGTCTCTCTCTATACTTCTCCATAAGACTTCTGAGAAGGTGAATTGCCTCGGTCATAGACCTTCCTGGCATAAAACTAAATTGGTTCTTTGACACCCTCGTCTCCCTTCTTAACCTTTTCTCAATAACTCTCTTTCTCTCTCTCTCTCAAAGTTTCATGACGTGACTAAGAAGTTTAATACCCATATATTTGCTACACACCTGCGCATCACCCTTGTTCTTGTAGATTGGTATGACTTCGCTAAGTCTTTATCATCTGGCATCTTAGCACTTGAGAATATCTTGTTGAAGAGGCAGGTCAACCATCTTAACCCCTCATCGCCTGGGCACGTCCAAGCTTCTATGGGTATTTGGTCGGGGACTACTGCTTTGTTTCTACCCATTTGGAGTGCCGTCTTAACTTCTCCTTGGCTAATCCTTGAGTAATAGCAATCAAATTATAAATGTTAGCTAGAATTGTCTCTTTCTACATTCCTTCGGGACTCCTCTCATTGAAAAGACCAGCAAAGCTATGCATAATTTTAACTATGCATAATTTTAACTAATGTAGACATAATTTTAACTAACCAGTGACCATGCTGGGTATTGTGGAAAACCAACTATGCATAATGTTAACTAATGTAGACAATCCCCTCAAGTGTAACATATGGGTAATAAAGAAGCAATAATTTTGAACCTTCTTGGGAACTATTGCTAAATGACTGTGAGATGAAGTATGATGTTGTACACTATATGAAAATGTATGATTGCACTTCACCCATAAAGAAGAGGCCGAGTTTCTTTTGTGATGATAATACGTGTTCGTCAAGGTTTGGGGAACATGTTGGTGCTCATATATTTGTATAAAGCCTTATATCTCCTTATGTTAATAATGAGAGACCAAGCCATACTTGGAGTGACAAGGTTTGTTTTCCTTATTATTTTGTTATTTTTACAGTCCTTTCTTTTAGTAAAATACAAGTTTTTATAATGTGTGAATAATGTCTCGGTATGTAGAATACTTGCATATATCCCTAAAATTTATTTCCATTGACCTCACGGTATGGACTTACTATCACCAGAACCGGACAGGACAAACAAAACAGACCAAGCAGTAATTTGTTTTTCATGCACACTCGTAGAGTTGTCTTACTAATTTAACCATCTTATGATTTGAAGTATACATACATAACAATCTAATATCTGCAAATAATTTTTACTCCATTAGTCAATACTCACTTATAGAGTAGAGTCCCACATTTACCCTTGATGAACACGAAGCTAATAACGATGTATATGATAGGAAAAAATTACACTACTTTGTATTTTTCTAATAAAGAGACGATATCGATTAAAGGTCTTTTGATGAACTGGCTAGTATGTAGACTTATGAATTAGACAACTCAGACTTACTAATACGCAAGGTTTATTAAGAAAGACCGAAATTACATGTATAAATGATGAATATAACATGGGTTCTAGTTATGTTCTTATTGCAAGGTCCTTTATCTTAATACATGCTAGTATAGACAATACAATTATGTAAATTTCTGATATTTTACTTGACGTGTATGCATCATATGTAAATTGAACATCAACATTAGTTGAGCCTATTTTATATGTTGGAAATTTAGTTCAATTAAGGGCTTTAGGTGGCCATGACCACTTTAAAAGAACGCAAAATATGTTTAAGGATGAGTTAATTCTCCAGCCTTTGATATGGACACTGAAAAGTGTAAGACTTGTATGCTGACCAAAATAACTAAAAAACCTTTTCAAAATGTTAAACCTGAAACTAAAACTTTATAGCTGATACACATTGATTTATGTGTCTTACATGCAACTCCCTTATTAAGAAATAAGAAATACTTTGTGACTTATTGATGATGCGTATAGGTTTTGTTACATTTATTTATTATATACTAAGGATGAAGCATTAGATAAATTCAAAGTGTTTAAAACTGAAGTTGAATTGCAATAAGGAGCCTAATCAAAATCTTTAGAACTGATAGGGGAGGTGAGTACATGAATACTCTGTACATTCAGTCTGTTGGTATAATCCATAAAATGATTGTTCCCTATACTCCACAACAAAAAAGTATATCTAACAGGAAAAACAAGGTACTGGAAGAAATGGTTAATTCCATATTGTCCTATTCAGGGTTAAGTTAAGGGTCCAGGGGTGAAGCTATGTTAACAACTTGTTATTTATTGCATAGGGTTCCCAATAAAAGAAACAAGATAACCCCCATATGCACTCTGGACTAAAAGGAAACCAAACTTGACTATCTCGGGGTTTGGGGTTGTAGAGCAATTATAAGACTCCTTGATCCAAAGCTAAAAACTTTGGGTGATAGGGGTATTGATCACATATTTATTAAATATGTTAAGCATTCTAAGGCATTCAGGTTCTATGTTATAAAACCTTATGAGTTTGTTTCAATTAACTCTATAACTGAATCAAGATATGCAATCTTTTATAATAATAGATTCTCATCTATACCTAAACTAAGTCAGAGGTCCCTGATGGAACTGATGACAATGGTGTTTCAGAGGTCCCTGATAAGGTATCTGATGAGGTTGTGGCTCAACAACCTAAGCTTAAAAAGCAAAAGGAATAGGACTTTAAAATCATTTAGACCTGAATTTCAATTTTAGTTAATTTAAGAAACAAAAGATGTGGTCTCGACCGCCACTCCTATTACTTTAATGTTGATGATGAATCTAAAACATTTGATGAAGCAATGAAATCCCATGATGTTGCTTTTTAGAAAAAATCAATTAATGATAAGATAGATTCCATCATGGGCAACAACACTTGGGTGTTGACTGATCTACCTCCATATGGTAAACCTTTGGGTTGCAAATGGATCTTCAAAAGAAAAATGAAGGAGATGGAACTATTGAAAAGTTCAAGGCTACACTGGCCAGTCAAGGATTTAGACAAAAGTAAGGGATATACTATTTTGATACTTCTGCTCTAGTGGCATGTATTAGTACCATAACACTGTTGAATGCTTTGACATCAGTTTACAATCTGATTATTCATCAGATGGATGTGAAGATAACTTTCTTGAATAATGAATTAGATGAGGAGGTTTATATGAACCAACATCAGGGGTTCGTTATGCCAGGTAATGAAAATAAGGTGTGCAAACTTATAAAGTTTTGTACTAAAACAAGCACAATGACATTAAAAATTTGATGAAGTGGTTTTGTCTAGTGGGTATCTTTTGAACCAATGTGACAAATGTTCATATAGCAAATTTGATGAATCTGTTAAGGGAGTCATCATTTGTCTATATGTTTATGACATGTTGATCTTTGGAACTGACCAAGATCAAGTAGACCTCACAAAGGAGTTCTTGTCATCAAGGTTCTCCAAAAAGTACATGGGGGAGGTTGATGTTATCCTTGGTATAAAGATCAAACATGAAAGTAATATAATATCAATTTCTCAGTCTTATTATATTGAGAAGGTACTTAATAAATTTAATTACTTTGATTGTACTCCAGTGAATATACGTGAGAAGCTAAGACCTAATAATGATCAGGTTGTATCTCAACTTGAGTATTTAGGATTATTTGTTGCCTGATGTATGTCATGACTTATACAATGCCTGATATTGCTTTTTCAGTAGGTAAAATAAGTATGTACACTATTAATCCTAGTACTCAGTACCTGGCAAGTAGTTCGGTAGGTACTAAATTATTTGAAGAAAACTATGGACTATAGTTTGTCTTATATTGGATATCCTTCAGATTTAGAAGGATACACTAATGCAAATTAGATCAGCAATACTAAAGAAAATTCATCTACAAGTGGCTGGGTATTCTTGCTTAGGGGAGGTGTTATCTCATGGGCTTTTAAAAGGAAAACTTGCATCACAAGTTCAACAATAGAAGCAGAGTTTGTGGCTTTAGCAGCTGTTGATAAAGAAGCTGAATGGTTGAAAAACTTGATTCTTGAGATTCCACTATGGCCTAAACCTATAGCACCTATTTGTATATGTTGTGATAGTGTAACTACGTTGGCAAAGGCTTATAACCAGATGTACAATGGAAAGTCTAGGCACTTAGGTTTCAGGCATAACATGATTCGTGAATTTATCATGAATTGGGTGGTATCTATAAAGTGTGTAAGATCTCAACAAAATTTTAGCTGATTACTAGACAAAAGGTTTGGCTAGGGACTTGGTTTTAAAGTCCACCATAGTCGTTGAGCATTGAGATACCCAATTCCTTCCTAAGGAACCTCAAGAGCTGAATTAAATGAGGAAATCTTAACGTTCATTGGATTGGAGCATATGTACTCGTATATCATTCTAAGATTGTGCTTGGTCCTGCTGAAGGTTCAGGTTGAAGGGTTATCTTCTTAATAGTTCAAATTTTGAAAAAAGGAAAGAGCAGTTGCATGAATAAAAGGGAACTACCTATGTGAATGTGAAATTTTGCCGCTTCAGAGAGCTTTTGGCTTTTGGCTCTTGAAACATTCATGAACTGGATATGGACACATGGCTTATTTTCTGTCAAGATCATTTAACTATTTGAAAACTTTGCAAGTATGTTATCTTTAATTATTCAAATGGGGTAAAGGTTTCAATTCTTAAAAGTTAGAACACATTGATTCTCAAATTTTTAAACGTGTAATGTACTAAGGTGGAAATTTAATCTTCAAGATATTTTCATTTTCATTTATGCATTGGTTTTTTTGTTGTTGTTAATTTTCATGCAAAAGTAATTATATTAAATTGGGGAAGATTATTGGAAATTTAATTCAATTGATGGATTTAGGTCACACCTAGAAATATGTTTGGAGGTATAGAGTGTACACCCATTAGGTCATTAAACTACCCTTGATAGTGGTGAAATGGTATTCCGGTTGCTAAAGGAATCAGAGGGTGACACTCTGATGAATCCTTCAAGCTGGTGATAGTTCAGTTCAGCAGGTTATACTCTTCGGTGAGTATGCTCAGGAACTGAGTCACATCAAGGAGTAAGCTCCTTTAGGGAATAAACTCATTAGCATGCAAATAAATTTAAAACTTAATTCCAGTTATTTTAATAGCTTTTGACTTATTCAATGGCGGTTACATTTTTAACTTAATGACCATGTTTAATGGGTCATGTAACCATTAATTCCTATAATCATGGAGGGTATTATGATGTAATTAATGGGCTAATTAATTATCATAATTTCATTATTTGAGCTTTGAGTAGTCCTACGAATAGGGATCGCACTTGCATGGAAAACAAAAAAAAAACTAAACACTTAGAAGCAAAAGGGTTCTTAATTTGTGTCTAAAACATGAACAAACATTTAATCTTATCCCAAGTAGATATTTGTGTAACACAGGCATAAAGTCGAATAATTTATTTAGAAAGTGATTACACGATTCTAAGTGATATCCGGTACTCATTGATTATCATTACCCTGTTTTGGGAACCAACCACCAACATTATATACTTTACAAAGGTTGTTGACTAGAGCGTGATGCTTGTGTATTCACGAGGAGGTGAAAAGGAGAAAATACCGCATGGACCTGAAGTGGTAAATTTTTTATACTACATAATTCTAAAGTTGTACAACGACCACCAAAGTGGCATGTGTTTATGTCTTCATAAGAGGTCTCAGATTTAAACCTTATAAATTAACATCTTAGGAGTAACCATAGAATAGGTTTAGAAAAGGTCATGGGGATACCCCCGCCACACCTCGTACATCTGAGTCAAAGACTCGTCTTTCCCAACTGAAGACGGAAAAACCTCATTTGTTTACCTATAGATTCTAGAAATTGTACCCATTTTAGGATTGGCTCTCTTTTATAAATTGTAGAAAACTAAAAGGG
>BQNB010023937.1:0-61267 GCA_026074375.1 Tanacetum coccineum | reverse complement strand
ACATTGGTGGTCATCATGTTGGAGTCACATTATCATAAAGATTTAAGTGCATTATATTTTTGAGTATTTGTTATGTATTAAAATCTTTACATTTGCAAGATGAATAAGTTAAGCTCCGGGCTTATGTAACAAACAAGTTTATTAATTCCAATGTATCATTTTTAAATGACTCATATAGAGGTCGTTCTCATATCTTGTGCTATTGATCTATGATGTAACGCTCCAGGACCCTTATTCCGCTGCAACCCAATTTAGGGGTGTTACAGATTGGTATTTGAAGCCAAGGTTATAGAGAACCAGGTCAAATGTTTTTACTTGGACTATAACCGTTTTCAAACATTGCATTACACAAAAGTTTTTCACGGGACATACATACACTATTTGTTTGCATTAGTTGGTTATACTAGATGCTTACATGATTAATATACATGTTTATATTATATTACGTATATTACTACTGGTCTTATATAATATACTTATATAAGTTTATTTTATTGTTACAGCAGTCATGTCATCGTCATCCACAGTTACCTATACATCCGTTTATACTGATTCTGAGCCATGGAGATTCTAGTGGGTTTCTGATGATGAGCTAGAGGCACCTGAGAAGGCCCGCAGTTTCCAGGACAGGCACCACCATCTTCAAACTACGTGCCTGGTCCTAAGCACCCACCTTCACTAGACTATGTGTCTGGCCCTAAGGAGCCAGAGCAGGCACTGCTTTCTCCGAACTATGTACCTGAGCCTGAGTACCAGAGTACTTGGTACCATCTGACGCTGAGGCACCTATTGAGGACCAGCCTTTACCAGATGATGCTTCACCTATAGCCCTATCACCGGGCTATGTTGTTGACTCCGATCCGGAGGAGGATCTCGAGGAGGATCCTGCTGAGTATCTTACTGACAGAGGAAATGATGACGACGATGATGATGATGATGATGATGATGATGATGATGATGATGAGGAGCATCTAGCTCTGGTCGACTCTTCTATTGTACCTACTGTTGACCCTGTTCCCTCAGCTGAGGATACAGAGGCATTTGAGACCGATGAGTTTACACTTACACCACTCAACCTAGGTCTCGCAGGGCTAGGATATCGGTCAGACTTCCATCACCTATGTCAGTATCTATGGAGGCACGCATTGCTGAGTTTGCTTCTGCACCTACTCCACCATTACCACCACCATCTCCACTTTCTCTACTATCATTACCACATTCCGCCACGATTTCCCTCACTGCCACTACTTCTAACCATCACCACTACTACTAGCCCTACATATGTTAAGGGCTCTTGGGCTATAAAAGCAGCCAAGATTCGGTTAAGAGGCTGTATCACCACCCACTTTACCACCCATCAGAGATTTCCCCATCACCCTCCCCTGTTGACTACCATCTACTTCAACCAAGAGATGATATTCTTGAGGCAACTTGCCGCCTCAGAAGAGGTTATGCTTGACTGCTCTCACTTCTAGGTTTGAGGTAGGGAAGAGTTCTTCTGCTGCTGCTGCTAGGCAGGCAGTGCTGTTCCTATGTCTAGGAGGTTGGCTACAGATACAATAAACCTTAGGATGAGTTAGGTGATCTAATTCAGGATATAAACACTGACCACCTTAGAGGGGTCAATTAGATGAGTAAGAGCTTGCTACTATAGAGTCGGGGATACTCACGAGGTCCCATGTTTTGACTGGAGGACGCACAGGATGACAGAGCTCTTCAGAGGGGCCGAGTCAACATGTTGTTCAGAGATAGGCGATTTCACTGCCACACATCTATGCTTTTAGAGAGCGAGGCTAGGCATGCTCGGGATGCATGGTCACATTCTATGAACTATAGTAAGGCAGTACATGCTGAGCTCCAAGTATATCGGGCACAGGTGAACATACATGAGATTCAGATTTAGACACAAGATACTCGCATTAGATCACTTGGTAGCTCAAACTTTGTCACTTTAGACTCAATTGACTATAGCTCTTGGACGTATTCAGACATTGGAGGTAAGAGAGCTAACACACACTGACGACCCAGAGGATGCTGGTAGTAGTAGTTAGTGTTGTACCATTTGTAGCTATCCTATATAGCCTGCTAAGTCTTTATGGATTACTCCCAGCTAGTAGGCTGTAGGGATTTTGTTCATCATCTAGCTATCTTGTATGGATTGCTAAGTATTATGGGTCACTCCCAGCTAGCATTGCCTTAGGACCGTATTTTTCATTTTGTATCTCATTTGTACTGGTCATTGTAACCAAACAATCATGTATGATTATCGACATTGTTATATATGGATGTTGATTTATTTATGTCACTGTTGATTTCACTTCAGTTGTATATCTCGCTATGTGTTGTGATCTCATTTTATTTATTGTGCATATGTCATGTCGCATTTATGATTGTTTGAAATATAACGTGTATTTTTTTTTGTGATTTTGAAGAAAATGCCACCAAAGAAAAGAACAGCCACAACAACCACCAATACCCCTATGACCGATGCTCAAATTAAGGCATTAATATCCCAAGGAGTTGTTGATGCATTGGCAGAACATGATGCTGACAGAAGTAGAAATGGCGATGACAGCCACGATTCAGGAACTGGCGTAAGGAGATAGGTGCATGTTACTCGTGAGTGCACCTACACTGACTTTCTAAAATGCCAACCCTTAAATTTCAAGGGTACTGAAGGAGTTGTTGGTCTGACCAAATGGTTCAAAAAGATGGAATATGTTTTCCATATAAGCAACTGCATAGTCGTATGTCAAATCAAGTTTGCTACTTGTACTCTTCAAGGAAATGCCTTGACGTGGTGGAACTCCCACATTGAGACTGTAGGTCATGATGCTGCATATGCAATGACTTAGAAAACTTTGAAGAAGATGATGACCGATGAGTACTACCTAAGGGGCGAGATCAAGAAGCTTGAAGTTGAACTCTGGAATTTGAAAGTCAAAGGTACTGATGTGGAAAGCTATAACCAACGTTTTCAAGAGTTGGCATTGATGTGCTCGAGAATGTTTCCCGAATAATCAGATGAAGTTGAAAAATATGTCGGTGGTCTTCCCGACATGATCTAAGGAAGTGTGATGGGTCTCAAGCCAAGATCAATTCAGGATGCAATTGAGTTTACAAACAGAAACTAATGGATCAAAAGATCCGTACTTTGGTGAACGTCAAGCTGAAAACAAAAGGAAGTTGAGGACACTTCTAAAGGATAATCAAAACGCAACAGCAGCCTTTTCAAAAGGCATAAGGTGGCATGTGATTATACTGCTGGGCCTGAGAGAAGAAACACATATGGAGGATCTAAACCTTATGTTGCCCTAATGCAACTACCATCATGATGGAAGTATTGCTCTAAGTGACGACAAACTGCAGTCGACTGGCCATTTTTCTAACTTGGAAAGTAGGGAGCTTGCTGCTGCACAACAAACCAAGAGCGCAGGGGCAAATTAAAAGAGTTTCACTTGGCTTTGAGTGTGGATGCCATGGCAATGTCAGAGTATTTTGCCCGAGCTAAAGAACAAAAATAGAGAAATCACGCTAGAATATGGTAATGCTATGGCAAGAGCTTTATGTTTGGGGCCACTACAATGGGACAACCGAACTCTAATGTTATCATGGGTATGCTTCTCATAAACATCATTATGCTTGATTTTATTTGATATTGGGGCCGATAGGAGTTCCGTATCTACTGCATTTAGTTCTTTGATTGATATCATCCCAACTACACTAGACTATGGTTAAGACGTTGAGTTAGCTGACGGTAAAATAATTGGGGTTAATACACTTATATGGGGTTGCACATTAAATTTTCTGAATCATCCATTCAACATTGATCTAATGCCCATAAAGCTTGGTAGTTTTGATGTCATAATTGGTATGGATTGGTTATCTAAGTATCATGCCGTAATTGTCTGTGATGAGAAGATTGTTTGTATTCCATTTGGAGATGAGACTTTAATTGTTCGTGGTAACGGAAACAACAATGAACACGGTTCTAGACTAAACATCATCTCAATCACCAAAACCCAAAAATATTTGCAGAAAGGATGTCCTATTTTCCTAGCACATGTTACCACAAAGGAGGCTGGAGATAAGTCGGGAGGAGTAGATACTAAAGATGTACCTATTGTTCGAGATTTCCCCAAAGTATTTCCCGAGGACTTGCCGAGTATTCCACCAACCCGACAAGTGGAATTTCAAATCGATTTAGTACCTGATGCTGCACCTGTAGCACGGGCGCCTTATCGATGTCGTCGAGACTGAATGAATTGTCGGATCAAACTATAAGAACTTTCTGACAAAGCTTTATAAGAACCAGTCTCAATCTTACCTTAGGGGAGTTCCGGTTTTGTTTGTCAAGAAGAAGGATGGATCATTCCGGATGTGCATCAATTACCGGGAATTAAATAAGCTAACGGTGAAGAACCGTTATCTGCTTCCAAGGATTAACAATTTATTCGATCAACTTCAAGGGTCGAGTGTCTACTCGAAGATCTACTTAAGGTTGGGCTATCATCAACTGAGAGTTCGTGAAGAAGATATCCCAAAGACCGCATTCAGAACTCGATATGAACATTATGAATTTCAAGTTATGCCGTTTGGTTTGACTAACGCACCGGGTGTATTTATGGATCTCATGAATCGGGTGTGCAAGCCATACCTGGACAAATTCGTGATTGTCTTTATTGACGATATTCTGATCTATTCAAAAACCAAGCAAGAGCACGAAGAGCATCTAAAGTTAATCTTGGAATGGCTTAAGAAGGAGGAGTTGTATGCAAATTTTTCTAAGTGTGAATTTTGGATTCCCAAAGTACAGTTCCTCGATCACGTGATTGACAGTAAGGTCATTCACGTGGATCCCGCCAAGATCGAGTCAATTAAAGATTGGGCATCTCCCAAGTCACCAACAGAGATCCGTTAATATTTAGGTCTTGCTGGTTATTATCGAAGATTCATTGAAGGATTCTCAAAGATCACCAAATCAATGACCAAGCTAACCTAGAAGGAACGGTCAAGTTGATTGGGTTGACAAACAAGAGCGATTTCCAAACTATTGGAAAGAGACAGTTGTGTAGGCACTTATATTGGATTACCTGAATGAGCTGAGAACTTTATTATTTATTGCGATGCTTCGCATAAAGGATTAGGTGTTGTCTTAATGCAAAATGAGAAGGTGATTGCTTATGCATCACGACAACTAAAAATCCATGAGAAGAATTACAATCTAATCCCTAACCCTAATGAAATTCGACCAAATCAAATCAAAAAAGAGAAAAGGTTAAAATACATTACCGATGAATCGAGATGAAAGAGGAAACGAATACTTGATTGAATCACAAACGATCTCCAAAGATTTTGGTAAAAAAAATTTGTGTGTGTGGTAGTGAAATATTTGTGGTAAAAATAGATTCGGCGTATCAATTAGGTTTTTATACCCAAACTCAATACGCCATATCGAGTTTTGCATGATACGCCGTGTTGGCGAATTTTGTTGACTTAGTCAACACAAGTTAAAATAGTGGATATGCCGTATAGGTTTTAACCTAATACGCCATATCCATTCTTGGAGACTAATTTTCCTAAAATAAAACAAAGAAAATATACCTTGGCCTCCGCAACATTAGCGAACAATCACCATCCTTATAATACCTCATAGGGTCAAACGGAATGCCAAACGGCACATACAAATTCATAATAAAGTATAATAGCATCACGTTGAAAAGATAAATCCAAGTTACGGTATTCACATTAACTTCCAAGACAAAGCTATTTTATCACGAATTGTATTCGTAAGAATATTTGACCTAAGTGTAATTTTATTACCCTCTGAAGACTGTATTATATCGATATCATTATCATTATTGTCTTTTTCCGACTTTAAATCATCAGGACGAATAATGTTGAAGGGGAATATATCATTAAAGTACAAAATATTTTGTTCCTCTTCATCATATTCAAACACTGATGTTTCATCATTTAAATTAAATTCATCGATATGTTAAGGGCTTAAGATCGGATCAGTTAATAAATCCGATTTAGACGTTTGAGCATCATTGTAAACAATGGCTGGAAATTCATTCTGAAAATCTTTAAAGAAGTCTAAATCATTAACATAATTGGTCGTAGGCTTGGGTAGCGGAAAAGAAGGTATACCGGCATTTTCATTATCATTCTCTGAATCTGTTTTTAAATTGTTGACAGAAATCATTTTATAAGAAAACGAGTTTTTGTCACAAATTATTGTGTAATCCTCATCGTTGGATTCGTCAAATCCTCATCGTCGATCTCATCATTGACAGGGGTACTTACTTTATATTTGCACGGAAGTGCATCCTGAGGTGTAAAGGCATCGTCAATGACAATAGCTGGGAATTCAGCTTCCATAGATCTAAGGTCGTAAAGATCGTCATCAACCCTGATCTTTCCATATGTATCAGTTTGCCAGTTAAACACCCAACCACGCCTACGAGCTTTTTCTTCCTCAAGCTTGATATATTCTTCCATAGTCATGTTCTGTTCATCCATCCTAAAATAATCTTACTAGAAAGGTAGTTAAATAACCAATATGTCATATTCAGAGGACTGAATACGTCGTATCACACAAACACAATAAACAAACAAGAATACAAGAAACTCTAAACTACACTACTCCTAAGGGCTAGATCTAATCTAATGTTAAAAACCAAAATATCAAATAAAAATCAAGATTAATTTTCACTCCCCGGCAGCGGCGCCAAACACTTGATGTGTCGTTGTGTGGTGTATATTTTATTGATTAAAGTTTTAGATTTATATTTTGCCGAATAAACCAAAAACAACACTTTAACGACAGTGTACCTAATCGGTAGTAGTTTTGTGGTAAGTAGGGTGTCGAACACTTGAAGCGAGGTTAAATCTATCAATTTAATTATTATCTTGGTTATCTAATCTATCTTAATTTTATTCTATTCTAAACCTATGTCAGTCTTAATCCTAATTCTAACATGAAAAGGGGGTTTTCAGCCTGAGAGACTAGCACGGTTTGGTTAGTGACTATAATCAATTCAAGGCACTTTAACCCACGCAAGCAAATAAACAAAAGATAAAATAACGGTCAAGCCAAATATAAGAAAACTGTATTAACCATTATTAATCCGATTAGAAAGTTGGTTTGTTTATTTAGTGCAATGATTTCTTCTCTCGAGGCGGTATATCATTCTTAAGACTTAGGTGTTACATCATCCTAAGACCTAGACACATTAATTCTGTCACAATTAAAGCATCCGCATAAAGCATCCTTATTTGCTAATTATAATCTATCTTAGGGATTAAAGCAATGGTGATCTTGTTAAACCCTAGCTCATAGAGACTTTACCCACTTACCGCTTAATGTCAATTTATACACTAGTAGTCCACTTGTCCAACTATCCAATGGAATCATAACGTTATTTGTTGAATTATCTAGGTTCACCTTCTAGTCAACACAATCAATAAACCATTGGCAATATCTAATTAACTAGTTAAGCCCGAAGCGTATCCTAGACACAGATTTAGAAGGACAATATTTGTGATCCTATGATTCTAGATGTATAAATTACTATATGGAGAGCTATCCCAGACTCTAGATTTACTTGGTCCGTATCACTAGATCTAGTTGAATGATAGGTCGCATACAAAAGCGCGTAAACAAGTATAAATTGATAAACATAAACAAGCATTCAACGATAAATCAAGAAATCGAGATAAACAAATACCAAACATTCAGATCTTCATAATAATGGCTAATACCCAAAGGTATTAGCCTTCAAACGTCATAATAAATACAAAAGCAATTATTTAGCCAAGGTAAACTAACCGAGTTAACGAATGATACCAAAAACTGAACGATTACTAAAGTATACGGAAACACACGTTGTCTCCTATGGAATTGATAGCGTTGCTCGACCTATTCTGCTCTTTTTCTCCTCTGAAAATCAACTTTTATGGTTTAGGTATCGAGAATATGATTTAGCACACTTAAAACTCATTTTTGAGTTTTCTATTTATAAGGTCTGGAAGTCGGTTCGATACGGCGTATCCAAGGATTGGATACGGCGTATTGGGGATTTCTTGGAGTAGGGACCACGCTTGATATCTTCCAGAATATTATATTCATTCCATATTTCCAATACGCGGTATTGGAGATGTTCGGATACAAGCGTATTGAGCTTTATTCTCTTTTGGTCTTTGGGTGAGTGCCGGTACTGATACCGCCGTAATCTTCCTTGATGGATACGGCGTATTGGTCTTCAGAATAGTAATCTTCAAAATATCTTCATTTAAGCTCCAGAATGCGTGCCTTTTGCTAATATTCACCAAGTACTCCATAATTACTGTAATTCTCAAATATAAACGATTAAGTAACAATTCTTTGCAATAACTATACAAAATGGGAAGTACTCCATAATTACTGCAATTCTCAAATATAAACGATTAAGTAACAATTCTTTGCAATAACTATACAAAATGGGTTAATAACATGGGATAAATGATGCTATAAAATAGACGTTATTTGATGTCATCAAATATCCCCCCACTTGAATCCTACTTGTCCTCAAGTAGCCTTTAGAAATTTATAAAAATGTATCCCTAAGGATATTTTCCGTTAAAGCATTTATTCGATCTATTACAAGTACACAACCAAACACCTCACGAAATAAGAAGATGAAAACACTCAAATCACTCAACTAATCTATGTGGTAACATGTAACTAATTCGCTCAATTGCTCGGTCGTGATGAGTATTCTATCATAAGCTTGGCAAGGATACACATCTCCACCACTAAAGCCAAGGAGTAACAAGTTTATAAAGGTAAATATGGGTTTTTGTATGGAAAGGCTTACGGTTGATCATTCTATAATCTTTCACCAGAAGTACCACTCCAACAAGGCAGCTAAAGCACACATACATGGCCGTAACGACAGAATAGACATGTGTGTTCGATCACATCCCCATTCGAATTTAACCAACGGTTAGGATGAAGAATGATATAGGGTAGGAACCTTCTAACTTTCACCAAAAGTCGTAAACCAATGAGGCAGCTAAGACATGCATACATGGCCGTAACGACGGAATAGACATGCACGCTCGAACAAGTCCTCATTCGCGTAAAACCAACGGCTAATCATTAGGTGAGAGGGAAGTAAATTGTTGTTAAATAAAAATCAAGAAACAAATAGATTAAGCCTAAAGTACAAGTTGCTAGACACTTTTCCCGACCGTTACCATGATAAAGACACAACTATTTACAACGTCTTGATCATAGATCAAAAACAACAACCTAAGTTGGCGTTCCCGTAACGGTCAACTTCCCAATCATCCCAAACTTTACATACTCTACAAGGTAAGTGGCGATATCTTCCACTTTGTATAATACTCTACATCGTTGATTTTTTTAGAAAAAAAACCCTGGCGACTTCTCTCTGAAGAAAAAAAGAAAACCCTAACATCCCTTACTTCTCAAATCGTCTACTTCTTGTAATCAAGCTCTACTCTTGTATTAGTGTTTTGTTTGCATATCGAATCTATGGTTCTCTTGGGTTTCTTTGATTCGTGTTTCTTCATTAAAACCCCTAATTTATCTTGATCGTCTCCTTCCTACTAGCAAGCTCTAATCGCTGTTAGGGTTTCGTTTATGTTTATTTTTTTAGAATTTGATTCATCTAGGGTGTTGTTCTGTCCTTTGGATTACAAACCTTATTACTTTCGCGTTTTGATTCTCCTAACCGATTAGGGTTTCAAATTTATTGTCTTGGGTTTTGTATGTTTCGAATGTTGTCTTGTCACGCATTAATTGGTAGTGCAAAGTTGTTGGTCAAGTAGGGCTGCTAGTTGTGGAAGAATGGAGCGTGGATTTCTAAGTCAAAAAGGAAGTGGGAGAGGGAGAGGTGTAAAGGAGAAGGATCTCAATGGGAATAAGAAGAATACCTCTTTAGATATTGGTGTGTCTACGAATTCTGAAGATACTATGAATGATGATTCTCCAACTGGTATTGCATCTGATGTCCGGAAAGGTGTAACACCATATGTGTTAGGAATATGAAAGTGTCGGTCACTTCCATAGATAACTGTAGTTAGCTCGTTAAAGTAATTTTTAGAAACTTACTAGGCTAGTTAGCTAAAAGCCCATGGATAGACCCATGAAGGCCCAAGCCCATGATCCATTGTAAGTATATAAACACCTCTCCATGCCTTGAAGAGGTGGTTGGTTGTTCATTTTTTACACATAATACATTTTCTATCTTATGTTTTCTTTCTCTCTCTAAGTGTTCATCCAACCCTTTCTCTTACTAAAACAACCTTTTTCCCTCTCATCAAGTATGTTATTAGATTAATATACAATTGGTATCAGAGCCATGGAGTGGTGTGCTTAGATTTTGTGTTTACTCGTTTTGGTTCGTGTGTTTTACTTCAAAAAGGGCCTCGTCTTTTGATTTTTCTTATTTTCTAAGCTTAAATTCTCTACACTAAAAGATCATCTACATAGGTAGCTTTGATCTAGTATCCTTAGATATAGGTGTGTGTGCTTAGATTCATATGAAAATCTCTTATTTTGTATCATTTGGGTTTGTTAGCTTTATAAAGATCAAAATCTTGATTTTTAATTTTTCGGCTTAAAAACCTTAAAGTTTTCATTTTTCTTGTCCCTATAGGCTTAGTAACACTTTTGGTACAAAAATTTTCCGAAAACAATCATCAAAAACGTGTCTTTTGAGTTTTAAAAAAGTAGGTTTCGTGAGACAACCGATCTAGTTATTTTTCCTTGGGAACCAATCTAATCCAGTCCCTTTGGGAACCGATCTAGTCAAAACCTTTGGGAACTGATCTAGTCAAAACCTTTGGGAACCGATCTAGTCAAAACCTTTAGGAACCGATCTAGTCAAAATAGTAGGAACCGTTCTAATCCAGTCCCTTTAGGAACCGATCTAGTCAAAACCTTTGGGAACCGATCTAGTCAAAACCTTTGGGAATCGATCTAGTCAACACCTTTAGGAACCGATCTAAACCAGTCCCTTTGGGAACCGATCTAGTCAAAACCTTTGGGAACCGATCTAGTCATTCTCATGAGACAACCAAACTAGTCAATCTTCAATGATAACCGATCTAGTCATTTTCATAAGACAACCGAACTAGTCAATCTTCAGTGATAACTGATCTAGTCATTCTCGTGAGACAACCGAACTAGTCAATCTTCAAAGACCACCGAACTAGTCAAGTTTAATAGAAACCGAACAACTCAAATTTCCAAATTATACGGTTTATCTCTTTGACTTATAAAATCCCGTGAAACATTAACTTGTTTTCCCGGTTTTGTCAAGAATTGTAAAATCCCGTGTAGTTTCAAGAATTAAAACACTTAAAAGACAACTTAATCAAACACAATTTCTTTCTACCACTGTTTGATCCGACAATAATCTTTTAACAACAAATGTTTCTTTAATGACGACTCTTGCTAACAAAGCAATTCTTTCGGGTACTGATAATCGTCCACCTATGTTGGAAAAAAGATATGTATGATTCTTGGAAAAGTATAATGGAGCTATACATGATGAATAGACAACATGGACAAATGATCCTTGAATCCGTTGAAAATGGTCCACTCATCTGGCCTTTAATTGAGGAAAATGAAGTGACAAGACCAAAGAAATATTTTGAGTTATCTGCTACGGAAGAAATTCAAGCTGATTGTGATATCAAGGCAATAAATATCATTCTCCAAGGACTACCACCAGAGGTCTATGCATTGGTTAGCAATCATAAAGTTGCCAATGAACTTTGGAAAAGAATTCAACTTCTCATGCAGGGTACTTCATTAATGAAACAGGAAAGAGAGTGTAAGCTTTATGATGAATTCAATAAGTTTGATTATAAGTATGGGGAAACAACTACGTGATTTCTACTTGAGATTTTCACTGCTACTCAATGACATGAACATCTACAATATGAAACCTGAACATATTACGTGAAACCCCAAGTTTAAGAATCTCTTCCTCCTGAGTGGAGCAAATTTGTGACAGATGTCAAACTGGTTTGGGATTTGCACACAACTAACATTGATCAGCTTCATGCTTACTTGGGACAACATGAATTTCATGCAAATGAGGTTCGTTTAATGCATGAACGCAACTCAGATCCGCTTGCTTTGGTTGCAACCCATTAGATGACCCAGTCTCCTTATCCAACTCATCAGCACTCATACCAAAACTCTCAATTTCAACCACAAGTTTCACCATATCAGTCTCCACAACATGGTTCACCTTATCAGTCTCAACAATACTCAAATAATCAATCATCAACACCTCTTTCAATCACTTATCCATCTAATGATTATCAATCAGCAGTCCATCACAACGTTTATTCTCCACCATCATCCATCCCTTAATTGGAATATGCTCTTACAGTTAACCAACAATCTGAATTTCCTCAACTAGACTCAGGTATAATTGTTTCAGTGTTCCAGAAAGGTAATGATCCCATTGATGCCATTAATCACATGATGTCTTTCTTGACTGCTGTTATCACTTCCCGCTATCCTACTACCAATAACCAGCTGAGGAATTCATCAAACCTTAGGCAACAAACTACCATTAATGATGGGAGAGTGACCTTACAACCAATTCAGGGGAGACACACTTCTTTTGCTACGGGTACTATAAGGACCTACACTCCGGGAGCAAGTGGAAGCAATTCTAGGAAACAAATGACTGTTATTTGTTACAACTGCAAAGGGGAAGGACACATGTCCAAATAGTGCACTAAACCTAAGAGGAAACGAGATGATTCGTGGTTTAAAGATAAAGTGTTGTTGGTACAAGCTCAAGTAAACGGTTAAATTCTACATGAGGAGGAACTAGAATTTTTGGCAGATCCAGGAATTATAGAAGGTCAAGCCACACAGACTGTCATTACCCACAATGCTGCTTATCAAGCCGATGATTTGGATGTATATGACTCTGATTGTGATGAACTTAACATTGCCAAAGTTGCTCTCATGGCAAATTTATCTCATTATGGTTCAGATGCTCTCGCTGAGGTACACAATCATGATAATGTGGATAACAATATGATTAATCAAGCTGTGCAGGCGATGCCGTCTTCTAAACAGTCGAATGTTATGAACCATTCAAAGACTAAAATAACCAATGATAGCAATATCATTCCTTATTCTCAGTATGTGATTGAATCACAACAGGCAGCTGTTCAGAATTCTAACTCTTCTGCACAACAAGATGCACTGATATTATCTGTGATTGAACAACTGAAAACCCAAGTAGTTAATTGTACCAAGATAAATCTGGACAATAAAAGTGTCAATGATACTTTAACTGCTGAGCTTGAAAGATATAAGGAACAGGTTAAAGTTTTGAAAGAAGGACAAAATGTTAATTTAAGGAGTAATGATAACGTTTTAGATTCAAGTGCACAGTCTGTAGAGATTGATCGTCTTAAACAAACTCCTTCTAAACATTTAAAAGAAAGGGAATCTTTAATGCAAACGGTTACTCTTCTCAAAAATGATTTTAACAAAGAAGAATCTAGAAACATTGATAGGGAAATTGCTTTAGAAAAGAGAATCAAACAGATAGATAATATTGGTTTTAAAAGAGATCAATCCGTACAAACTGTTCACATGTTGACGAAACCTTAGTTTTTCTATGATCATATCACTAAACAAGCTCTAGGTTTTCAAAATCCTTTCTATCTGAAGAAAGCTCAGCAGTTAGAACCAAAGCTTTATGATGTTAATGTCATTAAGAATACGAGTGCTATTGTGATTCCTGACTCCAAAGAGACCCTAATGCTTGCTGAAGAGAGTCATTTAAAAATGCTTTTAAAACAACAAGATCCTATGATGTTAGAAAAGAAAGTTAATATTACACCAGTCGATTATGCTGTTCTTAATCAACTTTCTCAAGATTTTGAAACACGATTTGGTCCACAAACTAAATTATCTGCTGAACAAGCCTTTTGGTCTTGGAATTCTATGAATTCTCTAGAACCCACTTATTCTAGTAGACCTACCAAAGTTGAGGTTCCAAAAGAACTTCCTAAAGTCAGCATGGTTAATACAAGTTTGAAGAAACTCAAACATCATATTGCTGGTTTTGACATGGTTGTTAAAGAAAGAACCACGGCCACAGCTATCACTGGGGGTTCATGGGGGTTCGAACATACAAAAGTTTGTTTTAGGGATGAAATAATTCGCATTAGTAAAGCACCGAAGGACTATATTAATACATTCGATCAATTTTTAATTGATGAACTTTCTGAAGTACAAAATGTCTTTCATCAAATGTAACAGGCTGTGGAACAACATCTTTTAGAGTAAAAAACATTTGAAGTTAAAATGAATCAAGTTTTGAACGAAAACGAACGACTCTTGGAACAAGTTATTAGCAAAGATATTGTGAACATTATTGTGAATTCTTCTGTAGATAATGCTTTTATGAATATGCATGAATGTGTAAAAAATCCCAAACTTGAGACTGAGCTTCTCAACAAAAGGATTTCATTTAAAAAGAGATTTACGATAACCTGTTCAAAAGTTTTAACACTCTTGAAAAACATTGCATCTCTTTAGAAGTTGATACTCAACTTAATCAAGAAATTTTTAAAAGAGACAATTCTGTGTCAAATCAAAGTGCTTCCAAGATGTTTTGATCAATATTTTGAATTAAATGAATTGAAAGCTCGGTCCCAAGAGAAAGACATGGTCATAAAAAAGTTGAAAGAGAAAATTAAATCTCTTAGTGGAAAAATGAATGAGGATAAGATTAAAAAAGACTTAGAGGAGATTGAAATAATAAATATTGAATTGGATCATAAGGTGTCAAAGCTTATTGTTGAAAATAAGCATTTGAAACAGACCTATAAGCAACTTTATGACTCGATTAAACCAGCACGTATTCGATCAAAAGAACAATGTGCTGATTTAATTAATCAAGTCAATCTAAAGTCTATGTAAATTCCTGATTTAAATGCTAGTCTTCAGGAAAAAGTTTTGATAATTACAGCTCTCAAGGATGACTTAAGGAAACTTAAAGGAAAATCTCTATTTGATAATGTTGTTTCAAAACACACTATTGATCCATAGATGCTTAAGATTGATGTGGAACCAATAACCCCTAAATTATTAAATAAAAGAACAGCTCACTCTGCCTATATTAAGCACACTCTGGAAGAAGCTACAGTTCTTAGGGATCTAATTGATCATGTTAAAGCAAATTATCCTCTAGATCATTCCTTAGAATCTGCCTGTAGGTATACTAAACTGTGATTCATGGACTATAGCTTACAAAACATATATAAAACTTCCCTGGTATCAACAATTCTGGTGAAAAATTAGTGGTCGTGACCCCAAAGAACAAGGACAAAAGAGTTAGATTCACCGAGCCCGTCACATCCTCAGGAAACACAATCACAAAAATTGCCTCTACATCAAACCTAGTTTCTAACAAACCTATGTTGTCCTCTATAAAAGGTAAAATTGTCTACTAGTGCTAGCTGATCACAGCCTTCAAGCAATACAAAGAAAGATAAGATTCAGCAAACACTAAGTAGTACTTAGAAGAATAAAGTAGAAGCCCACCCTAGGAAAGTTAAATCTAGTTTGAAAAATAAAGAATGTGTTGTTGCGCCTAAAGGAACTGCTAATGTGCAGCATTCCAAGCTTAATGCGAATTCTGAACTTAAATGTGTTAAGTGTAATGGTTGTATGCTTTTTGATAATCATGATTTGTGTGTTCTTAATTTTATCAATAATGTGAATGCTCGTGTAAAATCTAAATCTATTAAGAAAAGTTCAAAGAGAAAAGTTTGGAAACCAACAGGAAAGGTGTTTACAAATATTGGATATATCTGGAGACCTACTAGTCGGACCTTCACTATAGTAGGAAATGCGTGCCCTTTAACTAGGATTACCACAACTACTGAAGTGCCCCTTAGGAAACCAACTGTTCTAGATAATGAAATACCTAAACCTGTCGTAACATTGGTTTACTCACGGAAACCTAGGAAATCTAAAACTAATGTTCCTGTTAGCAAATCTAAGGTTCTTAAATCTGTATCTGCTAACAAAAAGGAACCCAGTCAATCTTGGGGATCCATAGTTTCTGATGTTCCATCTTCCTCTCTTGATGAATGCAGGTCATCCAAATTGTTCTCTGGTATTTGGACTCCGGCTGCTCCAAGCATATGACCGGAGATCGCTCTCAGCTCACCAATTTTGTCAATAAATTTTTAGGTACAGTCAAATTCAGAAATGATCACGTGGCAAAGATATTGGGATATGGTGATTATCAGATTGGGAATGTTACGATATCAAGGGTTTACTACGTAGAAGGACTTGGACATAACTTATTCTTCGTTGGGAAATTCTATGATTCGAACCTTGAAGTTGCTTTTCGTCAACACACCTGCTTCATTTGTAATCTAGAAGGTGTTGATATATTGACTGTATCTTGAGGCAATAATCTGTATACTCTGTCTCTTAGAGATATGATGGCGTCCTCTCCTATATGTCTCTTGTCAAAGGCCTCAAAGACTAAGTCCTGGCTATGGCACCGACGTCTGTCTCATCTGAACTTTGGTGCAATCAACCATTTAGCTAGACATGGTCTTGTTCGAGGTCTTCCTAAGCTAAAGTTTGAAAAGGACCATCTATGTTCTGCATGTGCAATGGGCAAAAGCAAGAAGAAACCCCACAAACCTAAATCTGAAGACACCAACCAAGAAAAACTCTATCTTTTGCACATGGATCTTTGTGGACCAATGCGTGTCACAAGTGTTAATGGAAAGAAGTACATCCTCGTCATTGTTGATGATTACTCTCGATTTACATGGGTTAAGTGCTTAAGGTCAAAAGATGAAGCTCCAGATTTCATAATCAAGTTTCTCAAGATGATCTAAGTGCGGCTTAAAGTGCCTGTCTGAAGAATCAGAACAGATAATGGAACTGAATTTGTTAATCAAACTTTGCGTGAATATTATGAGAAGGTTGGCATCTCTCATGAAACATCTGTTGCTCGCTCTCCACAGCAAAATGGTGTCGTTGAAAGACATAATCGTATGATAACTGAAGCTGCCCGCACAATGTTGATTTATGCAAAAGCTCCTTTATTCTTATGGACAGAAGCAGTTGCTACCGCATGTTACACCCAAAATAGTTCCATCATACGTCTTCGTCATGGCAAACCACCATATGAACTTTTACATGAAAAACTTCCTAACTTATCATTTTTCCATGTGTTTGGTGCACTCTACTATCCAACAAATGATAGTGAGAACTTAGTGTAAAGTCTCAAATAAATAAAGGTCGAGGAAATTACCGAGGTCGAAATAAGACTACTGGCTCTTGTCGGTTAGGACGCCCGATGTGTTAGTTGTTTAAAGGATCGAGGTTTAATAATGTTGCAATAATAACAATAATAATAAAGCCAAATTTCGACTCCAGGGTTATCTAAATAAAGCCTCCGTCTATGGACTCGTAGTTGAGTTGTTTCGGATGAAATAAAAAGGATAACCCCTAAATCATACGAAATTAGAACCTTAATGTGGACCTTATTCTCACTATATCATTTCTTTAGGAAAGGATTTCAAACTAATTATGGTCTAAACCGGACACCTTTATATTAATAAGGCAATAATTTATCTGTCATCAATAATAATGATAATAAAATCTGTAGAGGATTTAGGAATAATGAGAGCGAAAAGTTAAGTTTTTACTTACACAATTAGCATTTATGAGTAGTGTTAGCATTTAATCTTATATTTGGCTGTGATTTCGTTTTAAGCTTAGTTTGGGGATTGTGAAAAATCAAGGATGATGAGCTCCCGTTCTTTTAGCCATTTAAATGAATTTTATAAAAAAAAATATCTTAGTTTTTATCTTTAGTTTTATAACTGGTTAAAACGGGGGTGCTTGCGAATTAAATAATTTTTGAACCTATTAATGGACCTTTTCTATTCTTGTTTAATTGTGAGGGGTCATAAGTTAAAGGGGGATAAAATTATTTATTTCCGAGCTTGTTTGTAGGTCCTTATCAACAGGATCTCAATGAGCCTTAAACGACTTATAGTCCTTTGAATAAATCCAAAGATACTATGAGAGACAATAACCGTGAATACAAATATTGATGCGGAATATCAATATCTATACCAAGATGAACACAAGAACAATATACTAAAACTTGATATTACTATTACTATTTGATTGTGAATACTCAATCAACCGATATATTTACAATACTATTACTACGTTCCTTTTATAAGCTTAAGGAACCCTAAACGCGTTAAGAGATAATGCTTATCTCTTCCTAGATTAACGCTAATTTGGGATATCTAAAATAATGAAATCTACTGGGAAAGTAAATTTATCAATACCTACTAGCATATTCTCAACAATTCCTTTGGGTAGTTTCACTGTTCTATCAGCCAGTTCGACAATTAATTTAGTAGGAATCAAGTCTCCTAATCCTAGGGAAATATAGGTTGAATAAGGCATAACACTTACGCTTGCTCCTAAATCAGCTAAAGGTTTATTGAAACACATATTATTAATTAAACAAGGTGAAGTAAAACTCCTTGGGTCTTTATCCTTTCGAGGCAAGGTTTTGCCAAGAGGCTTTGCATTAGTGTAATGAGCTTCCAGATCTTTTTCTCCATTAGTTTCCTTTAATTCGTCCCAGTAATCATCATTCAAGTGATTCGGAAAATAAGTTTCTGTTTTGTAGGTTCGATACGACGTATTGTCTAGCATCAATACGGCGTATTGAAGGCTTGTCAGTTTTAACAGAAGTAGAAATCGTCTCATCATTATACTCTCAGCTTAGCTTTAGTCGAGCTTTGTAAATTCCCAGATAATTTTTTATGCAAAAGAATGCTCATTTGCCTGACTTGGATCTCCAAAGCTTTGATCGAGGCTTTATGATTCCTTAATGCAAAATCCATGGAGGCTTGTATTTCCTTGATCAAGTTGGATTGTTCATCGTGCCTTTTTGCAATCTCAGCCATGAACATGCTTAAAGACTCTTCCAAAGTAAGCTCCATCATTGTTTCTTGTAATCCCTTCTTCCAAACTGATTCTCGAGATCAGCAATAAGGTCGAGTCCCTAGAAAACTCGAACGATCAGACCATTTTGTTCTTGAGAAGCTTCCTATCCAATTGTGATACTCGTTCTGGGTCTTTGAAAGGTTGAATGATTTCTCCAAACTCCTTGTAACATACACCAGAAACCAGTAGGACAAACCAATGATTATATAATGCTTCGGAAGAAGGTATATGATAAAGCACGGAAACAGAATACGAAAATTAAGAGTCTGTTAATGTATCAGATAGTCTATATGCCGTATTCAATTATCCTTAATACGTCGTATGGACATTATGAACTTAATACATTATATTGGTTAAGAAAATTTATACGCCGTATCCAAAGGGATGGATACGCAGTATTGGTTTGAAAAAAAAATTACAGCGTACTTTGAATAATGCAAAAAACACACAAACATACAATATGCAAAAATATACAATACTGAAAACTAAACACACCAAACAAACATGCAATTATGCAAATTAATCTAAACTAAACTAAAACACTAATAAATAAGAATTAAACAACTTCACTCCCCGCCAACGGCATCAAAAACTTGATGTGTCGTTGTGAGTAGGTATTTTATGTATCAAGTTTTACTATTTATTGTTATGGCTACTATAAACCTAACAACAAACTACTTTAACGGGCAGCAGTGTACCCGGTCAGATGTAGCTTCGTTGGTAAGTAGGGTGTCGATCACTAAGAGCGAGAGCGTTAATATCTATCAGTATTTTAGTTATCTAAGTTAAACCTAAAATTAATGCGAAATGGGGGGTTTTCAGCCTGAGAGATTGGCACGAGGTTTAGTTATCTAACCTAAGGTTTTGATGACAATTAACACACATAAGGCGATAGACAGAAGATAAAGATGCGGTGAAGCCTAATGTAAGGGAATAGGATTAACCATATTTATTCCAATTAAAACGCAAGTTTGTTTATTTAGTGTAATGATTACTCATCTCGAGGCGGCATATCATTCCTAGACTTAGGCGGTACTTCTCTCTAAGACCTAGACACGCTAATTCTGTCACAATTAGAAGCATCCGCACAAAGCATCCTATTTATTGATTATAATCTATCTTAGAAGGCAATAATGGTGATCTTATTTAATTCTAGCTCATAGAGACTTTACTAACTTACTGCTTACGGTATTTTATATAAGTGGTAGTTTAATTATCCAAACTAAGCCGAGGGAATCAGAACGTTATATGTTAGAATCATTCTAGGTCACATGCTAGTCTAACTTGTTCACTAAACCAAATGCACTATCCGATATCTAGTTAAGCTGCATGCGATATCCTTAGACACGAATTTAGCAGGACTTTATTTGTGATCTTAATTCCACCTATATAAATTACTATGCGAGAACTATCTGATATCTAGTTAAGCTACAGGCGATATCCTTAGATACGGATTGAACGCACATTAAAGCACATAAACGAGTATCATGTGATAAACATAATCAATAACCAATGATAAATTAAGCAATCAAGATGAACAAACCAAACATTAAAATCTTCATAAATATGGCTAATACCTAAAGGTATCAGCCAATAACCATTGTGATGAATACAAACATAATAATCGAATCAAACAAGGTAAACTAACCGAGTTAAGCGAATGATACCAAAGATAAAATGATTATCAAGAATATATGAATTACAAGGGTTTCCCTATGGATTGAAGCACGTTGCTATACCTTCTTAGCTTCTATTATCTTCTAAAAATTGACCTTGGTGGTTAAAAGTACATCTAAAGTCGTAGTTAGCGTTTAGTATTTATAGACTCTAAAAATTGGTCGATACGGCGTATTGGAACTCAATACAGCGTATCAGGGTTGCTTGGCGTGGGCTCCACGAATAAAATATTCCAGAATTTTCTTGAGTTGGTTTGAATACATCGTATTCGACTTCCTGGATACGGCGTATTGAGCTCCTCCGGTATGGTTCATTGGACTTTTTAGGTACGGCGTATTAAGCTCCTTCGGTACGGTGTATTGGGGTTCTTGGATACGGATTATTGGCTAAAAGTGTTATTTTCTTGATATTTGACTAAAGTATAATATACGGCATATATACTGACGTGGATACGACGTATTCTTCAAAGTCAAACAATGGTCTTTTGATTCATCAAAGTCTTAGATACATCGTATAAGTCTAGAATAATACGGCGTATTTGTTGTCAGATCAGTAGACTTTCTTGAACTCTTCGTTTATGATCCAAAATGCGTGCCTTTTTACTAATCTTCATCAAGTACTCCATAATTACTGTAATTCTTAAATACAAACGATTAAGTAACAATTCTTTGCAATAATTATACAAAATGGGTTATTTACATGGGATAAATGATGCTACAAAAGTGACGTTATTTGATGTCATCATGGGGATTAAAGGTTTATTATGTGTACTTGTATGCTTGGATCTGGCCTCAAGGTTTATAGAAGTGAAAAATGATTAAATTTTGGGTATTGGGTATAATAGTGGGTATTTGTTTGAGTATAGATAGGTATAGGTGCTTCCGTGTATGCCCAAATGCATTTTATTGCGAAACATAGACACTTTACGTAACCAATAAAATAAAATATGAAAATTAATAAATTATCTTTATAAAAATAATATGACACTTGTTTGATGTAAACTTTTATTTGTTTGATGCCCGTTTATGTTGAATGTTGATTTTTAGTTTACGCGATTTAACTAAACGTTGGAAATTAAAAGTGATCGCAAAAAAGTTTAAAATAGTTGAATATTTATTGACGTAACAAGACGTGAAAATGCGGATTGTTACAATCATAACATGCAAAATCTTATTCGATGAATTTCTATGCTCGGGTCCATGAGGCATCATGAAAAACCCGAGAGGTCAACCAAAGGACAAGCCATAACCTAAATATAGGACTTCCACTTGCTTTTAGGCCTTGTCTAAACCAAGTAGAACCCTTTAAGTCTTTAAAATCAGCAAACAATTTTTAGATTTTACTTGACTTTAGGGTCTGAAAACTCTAAGAAGGAGTCTTTTCCAACTTTTGTATTAAACTACAAAGTTTTAGGCCTATGAGTTGTGAACCTACCACAAAATTTTCGTTGTCCAATTCTATTTAGAGTGACGGGAATTGTATTTTTTGTGCAATGGTGTCAAACAGGACAAAAAATCAAATAAGCATGTGATATGTGAGAAATCACATATTTTTGTATGTCAAAAATGACCCTGAAATGATCAAATTGTGCAAATTATGCTTGTATATTGCTTGTTTTGTCATTTGTGATGTGTAGGTACGGGTATAGCAAAAATCACAAGAAACGGTCAAAACCGGGCAAACATGAACACGGGAACGGATAGAGTACACAAGAGCCGGAAGTTTTCTAGCAAAAGGTCAACAAAGTCAACCTTGGTCAACCCACAAAAATGCCAAAACCCTCAAAATACCCAAAATACCCTTAATGTTAAACAACTTTCACCAAAAGTCCTTAAAACCCTAACACCGTTAGTCTTTTTATTATAAAGGCTAACGGTCGTTAACCCTTTATAACAAATCCCTTATATCCCAAGCCCGAGCCCAAATAATAACCTGTGGCCCATTTCCCTTTCATAAACCCTGGGCCCAAACTCTTTTGTACAAGCCAAGTCAAACCCGCACCCTCGGTCAAACAACAAATAAGAAAAGAAAAGAAGGCGGGAAAATCCGTTTTCACTATTCACCGTCTTCTCTGTTTTACCCTGCATAAAAAACAAAGGGTAAAATTCAATTAATGACGTGGAACAAAGATTCGAGTACCAAGCTTACAGCTTAGCCTCAAAACGTCACAAGAGCTCATGATTGGTTAGCTATGACAAGGGGAATGACACGTGGGCTCAAGGAAAAACACTCCAAATGGATATTTTGCACTAAAACTAGTACAAATAAAACACACATGCTCCAAAGAAGTGGGAGTGCCAGCGTGGCGATCCGTGTGCTCACACTTTGATCCAAGGGTTAAAAGGAGGTATCCAATGATTGGGAAGAATGGACGATCAAGATCAAGAGGAGCGTCTAACAAACTTGAAGACCTAGAAGCATCTATCTCTGGCTATAAATACAAGTCCATCCTCACTCACATAGACAGTTTTTGATATCTAGCTTAATTTAGTGTAGCCTTAGTGTAAACATAGCTTATTGTAATTTTTAGCTTAAATGTCATTTTAAATATTTGTAATCTCTTTTTAAAGCATTGTAATTCAGTTTTATTAATAAAATTGTAGTTCACTTTTAAATCTTGTGATTTAATTTGTTTTCACTTAACATGAAATGGTTTAAATAAGCTTTAAACTATTCAATAAGCTCTCAATAAGCTGTCATTTTTACTCTTAAGCTAGCTAATTACTCAACTAAGTTCTTAAAAGCTTAGTTGAGCTTATCTTATTCAAATCTACAATCAAAATACCACAGCTTATTATGGAAGGGAAGCCAATAAGGGATGGGCTTCCAGGACCCCACCAGCTTATCTTAGGATAAGCTGGAGCTTGTTGATAGCTCATTAGAGCATTTGTTAAACCTTGTTTAGAGCAAAGGCATCTGTAAGTTCTCAAATCCTTTTTATAGCTCAATTTTGAATTTTAGCTTATCATTGCTTATTGCTTGCTTATTACTGTTTAGTTTTGCTTATTAGTGATTAATATAGTTGTTAAAATGCTTATTGTTATTGTTTGTTAGATTAATAGCTTAGTTTGCTTTTATTTGTCTTAAATCAGTGAAAAATCCATAAATAAGTAACATAGAGAGTAGCTTACTATTCTGGCTTATTGTGTGCTTAAAGCATGTTCATTATGTTGGTTATAAGATGTCTAGTATCTGGTATTTGAAGTTTGATATCTGAATCCAAATTTTATAAGCTCAAAATGACTTTAAGGAAAATAAGGGGGTGTTTGGGACAAGCAGTACTAATTCAAGTTAGTACTGCTTGAGTCCATTTGGTCTCTTAGATTCATTTTTAACTTCATTTTTAGGTTTATAAGATTGGATTCTAAGGTTGTTTGTCAGGTTTGATCAAGCTTTCATATGGTTTCTAGTTAATAGTTTAATTCTGTTAGTATAAGCTTAGTTGGATTAGCAATTTGAGCTCAAAATTAGTTTAGCTGTTAGTATTGCTTTAGTCATCTTAGTTTTGGTGTTTTAAAGATGTTTAAACTAAGTTCTTAGGTCTGTGCTTGAAGGATTTAAGTTTTGGTTTATTTTACAAGTGCAAACTGCATCAACATAGATAATAGACAAGTAGCCCTTATAAATCTCAATTATCAGATGGTTATAATAGTTTTTAGGTCTTGATTTTAAGTTCACAAGTAGATTTTAGCTAATAGTAGATCTATTTCAGCTTAATTTTCTTTTAAAAGTCAATTTGGTTATCTGTTTTTAAGCTCAAAATAAGCAATTTGTCTTTTCAAAACTAAAAAAGTACTCAGCTCCTACTGAGTAAATTAAGCAGTTTTCAAATAGATTTTTCAATAAGCAAATGAATTTCAAAATGCTTTTCAATAGAAGTTTTAAAGAGCTTTTTGGCCAGGTGTTAAGATAGAATAAGCTAAAAGTCCATAAGGATCTTTTAGCTTATTGAAAAATAAGCTCAAAGTTGTCCTATTTGTCTGTTTGGTTTGCAAAATTGTCCATATTGATTTTTCAGCTTATTTCCCTTTCTTTTTGCTTATTTCTAGTCTAGACTAGCTTATTAGTGTACTTTTAGGTCACTTATAGCTTATTTAGTCCCAGTGTAGATTATTTCAGTTTTTAGCTTATTTAGTTTTGTTTAAAAGTAAAAAAATGACAAAGTGTAGTTTGTCTGATTTTTAACCTGTTTCTAGCTTATCAGTGACTTTTAGAAAAGTTGTTTTCACAAAAAATAGCTTATTATAAGCTGTTTTACAGCTTTGCTTTTTAGATTTTTGCAAAAAAATAAAAAAGGGAAACCAAGGAAGTCGGGGGTGAGCAAGACTCGAACCCCCGACCTCAACTTAGCCTCTACCCTTTATAAGCCTCAACATACACACCCCTCACGAACGTGCCCTTGGGACTTTTACATCCATGTTTGCAAACACAATTGTTTTACCACCTTTTTGAGTTCTTTTTATCATAAGCACTTCGAGTGCTTATTTCCTTTTTCCTGGCTTATTCTTTTCAGCTTATTCGTAGGACTTATTTTTCTTACAATCCTTATAACTTTAGTGATTTTTAAGAATTTTCTTAGAATTTTTAGTCAAAGTTTTATATTTTTCGTGAATTAATTTAGTTAAAAACTTTAAAAAATCATAAAAATAGAAAAATAACCAAAAAAATAATTTTCTTTTTTATAAAATTTTCTTTTATCATATTCTAGGCTTAGGTTTAAAATTTACTTTCGTAGGGTTAATATTTTGAAAGTTCGATTTTTAAAGAACGGGATTCGATCCCCGTTCTCGTTTTCTTCGTTTTTAGCTCAAATTACTCTCGGTTTAGAATTTCCTTAGCTTTTTACTTTTAAATAGTCATTTAGGATTAGAAAAAGTTTAGAAAAGTATTTAGGGTTTAATTTTAGTGTTCTAGCTTATTTGTCGTGTTTACTTTATTTCCCGTTATCATTTTTTCATAGTTAGGTTTAATTGTCCCTTTATTTGCTCACTATTAGGATTTTTGAAAACAAATCATCTTCGAACCAATTCAAGTCATTGTCCAAATAACAAACGAGGTCTCAATTTCATAAGTCTTTGGGAAAACGACCCGGTAATCACTTACCGGTTAAACGTGTAGTATTTTTGTAAGATTTTTCCTACTACCTTTATCCTCAAGGGTAGTTTTGGAATTTTCTATACTTTATATTATTATACGTATTAAAACTGTACATCAGCATGCATAAAGACTATCGAATTTGCACGTACCGTATATTAACATCTTAACAATATACAAGCTACAAGAGGTTTGACTTATTATCCATGGCAAACATGCATGAGTTTGTCATGGAATCCACTTAACACAAGTAATATATAAAATATAAGTCAAATAATGAAAGATTTAAAGCATGTAAAAAACCCCGCTAAGTACACATAAACCCACAACCTAGGGTTTTTAAGACTCGTTATTTAAGAATTATATAAGTTGATTTTTTATAGAAAATTTCTCCCCAAGCGCTGTTAAAAAACAAGTAAAGAAAACATATGAAAAACACGCTTTTAGGTCAATTTTATGTATACGTATGTAACCAAGACACCATACGATGGCTCGTGCTGTTGGGATTTAACATCTATATATGATATATAATCACGAGATACGCAGCGGAAACATCCCAAAGGGATCCCGTATGATGTGCATAGGCTAACATAAAATAACAAACATTACCAACCTCTTGTTATTGAATTGAGTAATCAAATAGAGCAAAGAACACCTTCTTGTTCTTCTTAAAATCCCACGAAACACTTTGAGTCACTAAAGGAAGTGACCTTTATGGATTTAGTTCACACAACTCGTCCTTGATTACTACCCGAATGGTAGTTCTAAAGTTCACGATCAAACAACGAAACCCTTGTTCTTTGCTTTATGGAAATCGACAATCAAACCATAAGGGTTTACCAATGCCGATCGGTTTTAGGTTTAGGAGGAGAGAAAAGAGATCCTTAACTTGTTTCTAAGGGCATTGTATTTATATGGTGAGTTTAAGATAACCATAATACAATACAATTACTTAGGAAACAAGTTTGAACTTTTCTTTCCTCTCTTTTACCCTAGTCGGCCTAACCATGTCCCCCATATGGACTATCCATATTGTTTTTTTTGACTTGGTTAATTAACATGTTAATTGAATAGCCTTATGTTAATTATTCGTTAAACGGACTAATTAACGACCGTTAAGTAAATCGTGAAATGATAACTAATATACTTAATATAGTTAACACGACAAGACAATGCGACACCACCAAAAAAATATACTTAGTATAGTTACTATAGATTTATTAATTACATTATAAATGGTAGTATCTCGGTGTATACATGTATTACCTCATACGCTCACGTATTTCTGTCCTTATAATTATTTATTATAATATAAAAATTGTTTAAAAAGAAAGAAATTTTTTTGTGAGTTAAAGAAAAGAAAATTTGATAATATCAACTTAACAAAAGAGACGAATACCGGAAAAGAGAAAAAGACAAATACTGAAAATGATATTTTTGGGCTCACGTTAAATTCATGTGATGCCTCTAACTATCTTTGATTAATGATCGTTAGTCAAAAAGGCCACTGGAGAAGCAAAATGAAGATATTGAAAAGAATTGTGCATTTATTGAAATTAGGTATTGATAAAAAAGAACTACTTTGACCCTTCGTCTTTTGAATATTTGAATGTAAAATAAATAATATTTAATCTTTTAACTAGCTATCTTTTGCGAAAGATATTTTGAATATTCTTGTAATTAAAGAACGGGATTTGCCAACAATTTACTTTATTTAAAAACAGTTTTAAACATAATCTTAATAGATATTGAAACATACCTTATTAAAACCTATATATTTTGATTATAGGTGTTAAAATCATGTATTTATAAAAATATAAAGTTTTAATTTGAAAAATTATTCATTAAAAATGATTAAACAAGACCTATAGAAATTTGGTCATAAAAAAAAATCCGAAATTTTAATAGAAACTGGCATTCATGATGCGATGGTATTGGATGGACCATCAATGTTTGTCATTACTTTTGTCTTTTGGAATTGACATCCCTATCCATGTCTGCTACAAAGCTTTAACTCATTGCATTCGATGACCAAAACCAAACCTCAGCTATAACCATCAATGGCGTGACATCCTTACCCTCTTCCATTTGCTATTTCATATAAAAGAAAACTTCTTAAACCAATCTTCTTAAACTTGAAAAAAAAATCCAAAATGAAGTTTGGAAAGGAATTTACTTCACAAATGGTGCCAGAGTGGCAAGAAGCTTACATGAACTACAACTATCTCAAGACATTCTTGAAAGAAATATTGCTTTCTCGGCGACGGATACAGAAGAACAAATCATCTCCTTTGCATCCGTCGCCACGAAGAGCGAAAATGTATAAAAGAAACTCTATGTATAGAGCTTTTAGCGGACTAACAAATCCACATGGTCATAATGGTGACATTGATAATGACCATATTGAAGTTATTAGTGTGAGTGAAATACAACTAGAGGAACAACAACCCGAGTTTTCGAAATACGAAACTATGTTTCTCATGTCACCTAAGGAGGGAGTAGAGAGTGAGCTTGTGTTCTTTAGAAAACTTGATGATGAGTTTAACAAAGTGATTAGCTTCTATAGAGGTAAGGTGGAGGAAGTGGTTATGGAGGCTGAGGAGTTGAACAAACAAATGGATGCTCTCGTTGCTCTTCGAGTAAAAATCAATGATCCACATTTTGACGTTTCATCTACGCCTAGAAGTCCAGGTAATCCTCAACATTATGCTTAATGATATACATTTAATGCAATTTTGTGGTGAGCATTATTTCGTATCAAACTGGAATAGAAAGGCCAATAATTAGAGTACAAGGATAATGCATGTGAAATTCAAACCGTTCAAAAAAATAATTGCATAAGGACGCCAATATAATTTAGTATTGTACTTTAGCTTATCTCAAACCTGGAACCAAATAAAACCATGCTAAATGGCGAAAATGCCCTTTAAATAGTTTTAAGCATATGGGTATTTTTTTTTTTTTTAAGATTTTCAATAGGGCAAAGGCCATAAATGACTAACTTACTTATCCCAATTTACTGTTGTTCCTAGTCAACTCTATAAAGGTACACACTCAGGATCACAGTTAGTATCGATTTTACAAGATCGAGATAGTAAGGTTGGATTAAGATCTTAAAATCCTACTATCCAATATGCCTGGTAATATCATAAAAAGCTACAAATTATTATATATCGAACACAAAATCTATAAACTATATAAAAGAAGCTTTTGATTTTTTGATCTTAAAGCAAAAAATTAAGAAAATGACACCTGTATAATACCCGAATAATCAAGGGCTGAGAGCTACTTTCTCTATCCAGCATTTAATTTTGAAAAAAAACACATACTACTCTTTCAGTCAAGATCTCCCATTCAATCAAAAACTAACCTTTAATTTTTGAATCCATCACTTATATATATGAATGTTTCATAGAAATTTTAGCCTAAATTATGATTATGGAATGTTTAAGAGTATTAACCTCTTTCTTTTTCTAAATATAAAAAATAGTTCAAAAGTTTGTAGTTTTTTAGCTTGTGATTCGAGTAAAGGTTGAAATTTTAGGATCGTATGGTTAATATCGGGATCCTATAAAGATCCTACCCTTGCATATATCTAACGTAGGATTGAATCGTTTTTGCTTTATAGTATCGTAAAATCGTAATGAGATCCTAAGATCAGAATTAGGTTCTTAACAACCATGTTTTCTTGCCTTCAGAAAAGATGTCGAGTCTTCGCTTTACATATATAGTAACAAAAAAGTAAATTTGTTTTCAAAAACTTGCATTTTCGCTATAAACGGAATTGAATAGATAGTTAGGTTAGATACTGAGATATGGAGTAACTTTAACATATGATTTTTCTTAAGGAAAGAAAATATTGAATACTATGGTGACATTCATATACTGCTATCCTGTAAACCAAACCCCATCAGCTAATTAATGGCCTAGTGTTAAGGAAACTAACCTCCTCACAAGAGGTCTACGGCTCAAAATTTACTAGATACACATTTGAAGATGGCGAGGGAACAGTCACTGGATACCTCGGTTAGGCGGCGTAAATCTTAGTCAAAAACTCGCCCTCTTTGGGTAACCTGAACAGACTAAACCTCCCCCTTTATCTATTTATAATTTTACGACTAAGAGATCTAGAAGCACGATAATTTGTTTACTTATGCTTACTATATTTGAAAATATTCAAGGTTCATCGACATTAAAGGGGATTCAAGGACTTGAAGAAAAACCAGAAAGGGGCCAAAATAAGATGATTCATTTAGATATCTTAAACCAAGTAAAGATCAACGTGCTACCAGAATCTGTACTATCCACCTTGAAAGCTATTATTGATGGCCCAAAATCGGACTTATCATTCAGTAAAAAAGAGCTCAGAAATGTGCAGGCCAAACTGAAACAGGCTTTTGTAGAGTTCCATAGAAAGCTCAAGCTTTTGAAAAACTACTCGTAAGGACTTCTGTTTGATTTTTAATCACCATAAACAAGATTAGAAAATAAGGTGCTATGGATTAAGTTATGTTGTATTATTTGTTGTCAACAGTTTCTTGAATCAATTAGCTTTCTCCAAGATCATGAAGAAGTATGATAAGGTCTTAACTCTTAATTGTAATCAAATATGCGTTCATGAGGTGGGTAGAATTTTGACAATTTTTTATGGGTGTAGATCACATCAAGAAATGCCTCGAAAACGTATCTAGAGATGGTTGAGAATTCTTACTTGAGCCAATCTGATGATGTAAGATAAAGTTTGTGCATTTAGTTTGCACATTAATCAAAAGGTCTAAACTTTTCTTGTTTGTCAGGTTGTTAAGCTCATGGAACGAGTAGAAGCGTCATTTATAAAACACTTTGCCAACGCAAATCGACGTCATGGAATGAGAGATTTAAGGCCTAGAGCTAAACGAGACAAGCATCGAGTAACATTTTTTGTGGGTAAGATGCTCTCCCATTAAAGCCTTAAAGTTTCAACTATATTGAAGAAGGATTCAGATTAATCCTACAAAAAAACTTCATTTACCGTTACAGCGTTAAGTTACTTAATCAGATTGGTGATGTAAATAATTACATGGCAGCTGACGCGCGGTAACTTCGACCATGTTGACTTTTAAATGACATAACACTAACCAAAACATTGAAAAGTTGAGCATGTTATGAGTGAAAACCTGGTTTGCCCAAAATAGAGATGAGACCAATGTATGTTTCCTTTCAATGCAATAAAACCAAAAGAAAGTGTAAATCGTAGAGCCCTCTGTGTGGGATTGTACTATAATTTATTATATATAACTGGATACAGGTTGTTTCTTTGGCTGCTCGATTGCACTTGTGTTGGCAATCATCTTAACAGTACACGCCAGGGGACTTCTCAAGAGTGAAGGACGTGACCAGTACATGACCAATATATTTCCATTATACAGTTTATTTGCTTACATTGTGTTGCATATGCTAATGTATGCTGGAAACTTATACTTTTGGAAGCGTTATCGTGTAAATTACTCCTTCATTTTCGGTTTTAATCGGAATACAGAATTGGGATATAATGAAATCCTACTTCTTAGCTCCGCTCTAGCAGTACTCACTCTTGCAGCTGTACTCCCAAATCTTGACATGGAAATGGATGAAAGAACGCTTGGTTTCACAGCTCTACCTGAACTCGTCCCTCTAGGCCTAGTCATTGTAAGAATTTCCTAGTTTGCCTCTCTAGTAACTTCTGCTGACAGAAAAGTATGCTAATTAGTTGCAACTTATGATTTGCAGGTTGTACTTATGATAATGTTGTGTCCGTTTAATATCATTTATCGTGCAAACCGTTTCTTCCTGATAGTGTACCTATGGCATTGTGTTTGCGCTCCTTTTTATAAAGTCAACCTCCCTGATTTCTTCTTGGCCGATCAATTAACTAGTCAGGTAATTGACTTGGTATTTTATTGTTTGAGTCATACAAATGGTCTAGGATTATAGCTATATGCATGTTTATATGTGCAAGTTATGTCCGGTGACCACTAACTTAGAAATAGTCAATCAAGTTGCCCCATTAGCTTTGTTAAAATTGGCAGGCAATATGATTGGTTGGATTTGAGTTAGTAGCCACAAGACACGAGCTGATCAGTCCCTACACGACCTACACATATGGAGATGCATACAAGTTAAACGCATATCCCTATCTCACATTATTAACTAATTTCGATGGTTCCAGGTTCAGTTACTCAGGACATTGGAATTCTATATATGCTATTACGGTTGGGGAGACTTTAAGAGGAGATCGAACACATGTAACCAAAGTAATATATATCAGATTTTCTTTATACTACTCGCTGCTATCCCGTACTGGTTTCGTCTGCTACAGGTAACTTACCTTCACACACGTTTATCAAGTTGTATGGTACACAAGATGTAATGTGGTTTTTTTTTTCTGTTGTGTCTTAGTGCTTACGACTAATGTGTGAACGGAAAGACTACGGTCAAGCCAAGAATGGACTGAAGTACTTGTCGACCATTATTGCTGTTATTACGAGAACAATCTATGTTCAGAGGAGAGGAATGACTATGAGAATCATTGCAGCATCTAGTTCTGGTGTTGCTACGATTTATAACACATACTGGGATATGGTTAAGGATTGGGGTCTCCTATGCAGGGACTCCAAGAACCCTTGGTTAAGAGATAGACTCATTATACCAAACAAATGGGTCTACTTTGTAGCAATGGTAGTATCAAATACCTTAAACTATAATTATTTTATACCATGTTTATAAGTTTCAGATATGAATAATACTTGATGAATTGTAGGTAGTGAATGTCATATTAAGACTAGCGTGGATGCAAACCGTGTTAGATTTCCATGAAGCTCCTTGGCTTCATCGTAGCACAATGACTTTTGTAGTCGCAGTTTTGGAGATCATCCGTCGGGGTATATGGAACTTCTTCAGGTTGGAAAATGAACACTTGAACAATGTAGGCAATTTCCGAGCATTTAAGTCGGTGCCACTGCCTTTTAGCTATGAAGATGGGGACAAGGATCTATGATTCAATATGTAATATAGGAACATATTTGTATGATTTTCGGTTTTATTTCTAATGCATTTCCATTCATTCACTCTTATTATCATATACATCATAACAGAGGTACTCAGTACAATAGATTGGTCACGAGTATAACAACCATACACAGGTCATATGGCCTCAAAAGCCTGCAGAACATCAGTCTTGAGGTCCTCAATGTCTTCGATTCCAAAGCTGAAGCGAACAAGGTTGTCCACAATCCCATACTTGGCCCTATCCAACTGACTAAAACCCCTGTTGAAGAAATGAAAACTTCAAACATGCCTATGTAAGTTTATAAGCCATCATAAACACCAAAAAAAATGTTAGTGGACTTGCCAATAAGACATAAGGGCCGGCTGAGCCACTATGCTTTCACAGCCACCAAATGATGGTGCAATATATGGGATCCTCAAGGCATCTACAAACTTGGTTGTTGTCTTTAAGTCTCCGTCTACCTACATTATCGAGGATAAGATGGATATTTTAGAGAATAGGAAAAACGGGTTGATGGAGATAAAATGACCAGAGTGTTTAGCTGACTTCGAAACTGATATTTTTAATAGTTTTTATAAACTGTTTTCGGGGTGAGAATACATGCTCGTTTTACTAAGCAATTTTATTGATTTCTACTACTTAAGCGTTACATGACTATTTTTACTAAAGCTTTTACTTGCATACTACATGACTTTTAATACATGGATGTTTACTCATGAATTTACTAAAGCTTGATTTGCTTACTACATGATTTGAGATCACTGAATTCTTATATATAAAAACTGAGAGTTTTGAACACATTACTTGTTTTACATTGGACATAAGTGCTTTCAAATTATATGCTATCCAGATTGTTGACTGAATATTATTTCCTAGGTTACCACAATGCCAATTAAGTCCCTTTTATCATGAACCGTTAATTACCTTGTAGGGGTAAACGCGAATGTTGTAGGTAGATCTATCGGGATTGACAATCCCAGCCTTGAATTTCTGGTCACAAGTTGGCCATGGTGCATTTAAAATGGTGAGGACATTTAGGGTGTTTTGGAATACATCCTATATACTGTAAGGGCAAAAATAGTTAAGGTTTCAGGGTCATGAGCTTAGTGCAATAATACATGTTTTGGACTACTGAATTCGTTTCGTAGTCTACTATTACTTAAATCTTGTGGGCCACTACTGAATGTTTCTTGATTTATTGAATCACTACTTGGATTTCAGAAATAATACTTTGAAAATATTGTAACGCTTTTTTCTTACTGAAATATTTCTTGAATTATTTCAATACTGTTTTTTGACTTAAACCTATGAATTCATCAACATTATTGTTGACGTTTTTACATGTATTTTCTCAGGTTATTATCTTGCTAGCTGAGCATTGGAAGCATAGTAGTCACGTGGATATAAAAACTTTAAGGACTTGGTTTTCTTCACATCCGATAATTGTTTTCTTTAATTATACAAATGAATCATGTTTGAACGCTTGCAATTCTTATTAAAAATTTTGGGACCTGAATTTACTCTGATTTATTTAAATCGAATGTGACATTTTATTAAACGTCTCTTTTGAGGTCGTATTCTGTAACTTGTGTGTATGAACTATGAAGTAGCACACCAAGTGGTATATCCGCTGTGTTTTTGATTTTTGGGGGTGTTACAGATTGGTATCAGAGCACTGGTTATAGAGAACTAGGTCGTTTTTAAAACCTAAACTATAACCGTTTTTCGAAAACTTTTAAGAAATTTTCACCATTGTCTGATATCCGCACGCGCTTGCTCCCAAGTAACTTATATGCCCTCTTTTGCATCCTTATTGTTATTATATTAATAATGAATATATAATGTTTGGTTATTATTTTGCTCTCATACGTCTATCTTACGACGTCATATTATTTTCTTTATATCGGTCGGTTATACATACGCTGACCATTCTGATTATCGCGTACTTCCTGTTTTCTTATTTTCTCCCTCGAACGTCAATACTAGTTTTATATATGGATACTCATACATATATGAGCTACTCTGCTCTTAAATTCTTATGCTTATCTTCAGGATCACCGTCATATATATATATATATATAAGAGTAATTCATATAAGTGTTGACTATTTACGGTTACTTTCATCTATTTTGGAACTTTAGAGTAAAGTTGGTATTTTAATAGGAAAATTTTGGCTTAAATCCTACTGTATCTTTGCATTAATTAATAGGCTCATATGTTAGGTCCTAGTGGTGAGTTGGATGGAACACCAACTCTTCCAGATGGTCGAGATACGACCAAAATCGTAGAAACAAACTTAGTGTGTACCCATAATTTGTAATACAGATAGTTGGGCTTATAACTAATTTTATTTGACTTGGAGGCTAGTAGGTATCTACTTGGTAAAGGGTAAAACATATGAGGACCATGTGGTTCTTTGGATAAATCCATAACTATTCCGAATGAATGAGTTACGACTAGAACGACCAAACTAATTATAAATTGTGGCCAGATTTTCAAAATGAGTTTGAGACCAATATTTTCATATTAAGTGCCTCATTTTCCAATTAAAACCTGTAGGAATTGGATAAAATTTAAACATGGGCTTTCGTTTTGGGTCAAACTGTCACACCCCCAAAATATCAAAGTATAATGGCAGCCAAGGGCGTGTGACTTCATAATAATCATACTTCTAAGCAATACAGAACGACCTCTATATGAGACGTTTTAAGAAAATTGATCACTTGAATTAGGAAATAATAAATTCTTTAAACATTCAGCGGAAGTATAAAAATAGACGATACAACATCATTTTTAAATAGTACAAGTGATCTTCAAATAACGGAAAATGACTGCAATGCATGAGACTTCATATAGCATCTTCGTTCTTAACACCTGAGAAAAACATTGCTAAAGTGTCAACATAAAGTTGGTGATATTTTATGAGCGATGCGGTGATCTCTGAAGCATTTACGCTACTTTATTTCCGTTTGATGATATTAACATTCGGTGTACTTTGTCAATTCCATTAGTTATCTTGTCATTCGACTCCGAGTTCGAATACTCTTCTTATGCTTTCGAATCGCGTATGTTGTTTTCGTAATCCATCGTTCTAAAATCTTCCAGTTGATGGGAATACGAATCTACCTTGTTATCTCGGATCGTGCCATCTTTTGGCACATACCTTTGGAATTGCGTTGGACTAAGCCTCATTTGTCTTAAGTTACTTTTTTGATTTTGAAAAATCATTGCGTCAAGAGACGCCCTTTTTACTGAATTGTAACATTTGAATCTTGTTGTGGATATGGTGTTTGTGTCGGCCTTTTTAAGTACTGTGATTAATTTATAATCATCTTAGTGAAATGAATGGTTCGTTTTTTCATTTGAATAAGGAAATTATAAACCGCCGAACCATAATTTTATAAATTATTACTTACAAGGATTGGGACGCCTCTTTTTGTAAGTGACAAATTATAAATGAGTGGATATATGTGTATCCGTCATAGCGTGCGTACAAATCATTCTTTGGGCTATGAACTCCTTTCGACTCATAATTTGTTATATGGATTTTTTCGAATTTGTATCGACCGCGGCGAACTTGATAAGCTACTAGTAATGAACCCTTAATCGCTTCTAAGAATTTAAGACTTGTTAAATTCCTCGTTCCCAATGGATTCTTCTTCGAGTCATGTATTTTATCTTTCCTTTTAAGGATTCTCGCGTCATTCAATCCATTCGCTTATGCACGTTGCATATATTTGATGTTTTGACTTTTTCTCATTTAGTTTCTGTTGGAAACCTCGACGATGACTTGTCTATATCCTCACCTCTTCACGATTAAACCATTCGACGATTAAGATGAATTGAGTGCGGACGTCGCTCCTAAAAGGGGTAGATACTTTAGCAACTCGAATTTAAGATCAATAATTTATCCCGAGCGTTATCTTATTCTCTAAAAATTTTAGAAAATTATTTATAATGTTTTGGTCGATATTATTAAAAATCATCGTCTTAGTTAATTATGAATCATTCTTAGGATATTTATCCGCTTTAGCGTTTGAGAAATCAATAATTTTAAATTTTAGCCCCGAGAGCTTAATTATTTATTAAAATTTTGACTCGGTTTCGGCCAGAAACACGAGAAATTGAAGATAAAAATACCTTGGTTAAGTTTTGGTGCAATGTCGTACCTCGACAAATTTGTGATTGTGTTCATCGATGACATACTCATCTATTCCAAGAGCAAATAAGATCATGAGGAACATTTAAAGATTATTTTGGGGTTGCTCAAGAAAGAGAAATTGTATGCTAAATTCTCAAAGTGTGATTTCTGGCTCGATTTAGTGCAATTTCGCGGTCATGTGATCGATAGTAAAGGAATTCACATTTGTCCTTCCAAACTTGAAGCCATCAAGAATTGGGCTGTGCCTACAACACCAACAGAAGTAAGACAATTTATGGGTTTAGCTGGATATTATCGAAGATTTATCGAGGGGTTTTCTTTGATTTCCAAACCACTTACTAAACTAACCTAGAAGAACAAGAAGTATGTATGGGAGGTGAAGATGAATGAAGCAAGCTTTCAATGTTGAAGCTAGAAATTATGATGTGCGAAAGAATTAGCCATTACCGAAGGGTCAGAAGATTTTATAGTTACTTGCGCATTCGTCAATAAAGGTTTTGGAGTTGTTGCTGATGATAACGAGAGATAGTTGATCGCTTATGCATCACGCCAATTAAAGAAGCATGAAGAAAACTATATGACCTATGATTTAGAGTTGGGATTCGTGGTTTTTGCCCTACAACTTTGGAGACAGTACCTGTATGGAAGGAAATGTGTTGTGTTCACAGACCATAAAAGTATTCAATACATTTTGGACCAGAAAGAACTCAATATGGGGCAACGCCGATGGATTGAATTATTAAGCGATTATGATTGTGAAATCCGCTATCATCTAGGTAAGGCTAATGTAGTGGCAGATGCTCTTAGTCAAAAGGAGAGGGAAAAACTGATAAGGGTTAGAGAATATTTAAAGCTCAAACGGAAGCAATGAAGAAAGAAAATGTAAAGGCAGAGAATCTGGGAAGATTGTTGAAGCCAATATTTGAAATTCGCTCTGACAAAATTCGATACTTTGATAAACGAATATGGTTGCCGTAATTTGGTGGATTACGGGATCTGATTATGCACGAGTCGCATAAGTCAAAGTATTCGATTCATCCCGGTTCTGATAAGATGTATCAAGATTTGAAGAAGCTTTATTGGTGGCCGAACATGAAGGCTGATATTGCCACCTATGTTAGTAAGTGCCTGACTTGCGCCAAGGTGAAGGCTGAACATCAGAAGCCATCAGGTTTACTCCAAAAACCTGAAATACCTGAATGGAAATGGGAGAAAATAACCATGGACTTCATTTCATGACTTTCGAGAACCCTAAGTGGTTATGACATGATCTGGGTTATTGTCGATCGGTTAACTAAGTCGGCTCACTTCCTGGCGATGAAGAAGACCGATAGTATGGAGAAATTAACTCAGCAGTACTTAAAGGAAATTGTTTGTAGACACGGGGTGCCTGTATCAATCATATCAGACAGAGATAGTCGATTCACATCAGGATTCTGGAGATCACTTCAAAAGGCCTTGGGAACCGATGTGAACATAAGCACTGCCTACCACCCGGAAACAGATGGTTAGAGTGAGAGAATAATTTAAACCTTTGAAGATATGTTGCGGGCGTGTGTAATTGATTTTGGGAAGAGTTGGGATCGACATTTACCTCTAGTTGAGTTTTCTTATAATAACAGTTATCATGCGAACATTAAGGCCGCACCTTTCGAAGCACTCTACAAACGGAAGTGTAGATAGCCTATTGTTAGAGTGAAGTTGGAGATAGCCAACTCACTGGGCCAGAGCTAGTTCGAGAGACGACAGAAAAGATTGTACAAATCAAGAACCGCTTACTGACAGCTCGTAGTCGTTAAAAGAGTTATACGGATGTAAGGCGTAAACCGATGGAGTTTAGTGTAGGGGACATGGTCATGTTAAAAGTATCGCCTTGGAATGGCGTGATTCGTTTTGGTAAAAGAGGAAAGTTGAGTCCACGGTACATCGGGCCATTCAAGATAATCAAGAGAATTGGTCCTGTGGCGTACAAGTTAGAGTTACCCGAGAAACGTTGTGGGATTCATAATACGTTTCATGTCTCTAATCTCAAGAGGTGTTTGGCGGATGAGAATTTGATTATCCCGCTTGAAGTAATTCAACTCGATGACAAACTGCACTTTATAGAAGAGCTGGTTGAAATTATGGATCGTGAAGTAAAGCAACTTAAGCAAAGTCGTATCCCCATCGTTAAGGTTCGTTGGAACTCGCGGCGAGGTCCGGAGTTCACATGGGAACAAGAAGATTTTTTCAAGAACAAGTATCCGCACCTTTTCTTGAACAAGAAGAAGACGAGTATAAGGAATCGAGCACCGGACGGCGCTCCCCGTAAGGAGGAGAGGATGTAAAACCCCGTATTTAAGGTCACTACTTAATCTAAATTTATAATTAATCTCTAAATTTTAAATAATCCATTTTATTATCTTAATCGATTTTTATTAAAATCGTCAATTTTAAAACCCTCGCGAATCCTACAATTTAAATTTATCCGTTTTTATAATTGAGAAATCAACGACTCCGTATTCGGGTTTTGAGTGCCTAATTATTTTTGTTTTTATAATATTTGTTTTTCTTGAGTTTTAAATTGCACCCGAGACAAAAATCACGATTTAGGAAAAAGTTATCGAACTAGAATAGGTTATTGGGCCCGAGATCATCAAGTATAAAAATTTAACAAATAAGCAAAGCCCAATCCTCCCTCTTTTCCCTCCTTGGTCGGCAGCCCATACAACCCAATACACCTTTATGTTTTAAAAAGCCCAAGTATCAAACCCACTCCCTTATTCCTTTCATATATAGGTCGAATCATAACACACACATACCTTAAATTGAAAAATAAGAAAACCATCGGTCACTCTCCCTCCCCCTTCTTCTGTTTTGATGAGCAAACCCAAGAAACCACAAACCACCCACCATCATCCATCAAAACTCCCTTAAATCACACCCTTTTTACTCCAAAACACATGTAAACTAAACCCTAATCATCCCTTTTCACTAGAAAGTCACCATGCTTTGATTTAGAAAATTATTGATTTGAAGAACTTGAAGATTTTTAGAGTTTTGATTCAATTGAATACTACTAGGGAGTAAAAGATTTGATATTAAGCAATTACAAGCAAGATTGAAGCAAGAAAGTCGAGCTAAGGTTTTTGGTTTGGTGTCTTGACTTCGGCAGCCCCTAAACACCCACCTAGGGTTCGTGTTTGATCTCTTGAATTGTCCCATTGTAAGTTAAAAGTGCTTCCCTAAACTTCCTTTTTATTGTTTTGATTTTCTATTGAATGCATGTTCTTGATTTTTGATCTTAGGAACATGCATGTTCTTGTTAGGTTTGATCTTGGATTAATCTTGAATATAGAGGATATTGATTAGTAGTTAGATTACATTGAAGTATATTGGCCTTGTGATGGCTCAATTGAAGATTTAGATGTGTTATGGGTTGATTTAGAATAGGATTTTGCGGGCTGTTTTGGGACAGCAGGTAAACGGAACTTGTTCTCCAAACTTTTGGCCTGGTCTGTTTTGGATGTGGGACAGCAGGTTAGGAGGGTTGTGTGTTGGTTTACCCAGACAGCAGGTGGGTTGTGTAATGTTTGTATAAAAAAAGGAAAGAAGAGTAGCTTGGACAGCGGTTATATGTTGTTCTGGTAATAAGTTGGGTGTAAGGTTATAGTTAACGGAAGCTTTGTTCTCCAAAAATTTTGGCCTCTCTGGCTGATGGATCCTTTACTTGTTGTGAAGATAATTTTATGGGTGGAATGATTTTATATAGGTCTTCTCCTTGGCATTATGAATCATCATTTCCATTTGGAATAGTTTGGTTTATGCCTTCTCTCAAACCAATTCCTACAGTTTGAGGGGAGATAGATAGAGTTAGATTGAGATGAGATAAGAGATGGAGATTATGCTAGATGAGAAGGATATGGTTCATAAATACTGATACATGGGTCAATTCTGGACTTCTATTAAAAAAAGCATTGTTAATGTAAAGGGTTTTTTTTTTGAACTAAAATGTTTCAGGTTTTTGGTGGTTTTAATTTTTATAATGCTTGGGTCTATTCTATGAAACATCTGATATATGCTCCATCTCTTGCCCTTCTCTCATTCATTGCTTTATATTTGTTTAGGGATTTTATGACCTATTTAGAAACGGCAACAAAAAATCCCAAACACAATAAAACCCAAAACAAAACAATAAAAAAACCAAAAGAAATTTAGTTAAAAAATCTGGTTTTTTTTTGTTGACCTTGGTTTAGTTAGGTTTATTTCCCCTTGATTGCGTTATATGTGTTGTTTTGAAATTTGATTTCGGCTTATTGTTTATTGAAAACTAGATCCATCATGTGGTTTTCCAGAGGGTGACTATACCTCACCCTGTTTATGTCTTTTTTTAATGATGTTATGGTCTGGTGTTCATGGCTCCTCTATATTCTGGGCAAAAAGTTAATAGTTTTCTGTTTTAGAGTTAGCAATAGTAAATGGTCCTTTTTTTTCTATAACTTTGGTAAAATTTGGTGTGTTTTGGGATTTAATGTTCTGGATGTTAGACTTTCAGGGCGAAGTTCCAGGGGTTGGTGGAATGTTGTTGTATGATGGGTGTTTTGGGTTGGTTGGGTTTTGACGACTTGGCGTGAGCGGTGGGTGTGGTTGGTGGTGGGAGGGTGGCGCGAGGGTTTTGGTCGCGATTTTTGATGGTTTTTGAGTCAGGGGTAGTGCGAGGATTGGAATATAATTAATAAATTATATTTTGATATAGGGGTGCTGGTGTCACCACCTGTTCAGCAATTTGTGGAGAGTTAGGAATTGGATTTAATATTAGGGCGTGAGGAGAGGAACGGGATACGTGGAGGAGGAAGAGAATGAGAGGAGCAGGAAGACTTATTAGCCTATAGAAGAAGAGGAGAGACGAGTGGAGAAGTCTTAGTAGTCGCAGAATTAGTTGTAGTTTGGTCAGATGTAGTAGTTAATCACAACACTACTTGAGATTTTGGTTGTTTTGATGTTTATTTTAGTTTTGACCCCCCCCTTCCTACTGAGCCCATCTGGTAGTATAGGAAATAGATAAGACAAATTTTCCCTCCAGGTGTTAGAAAGCATTTATATACTTTATAAAAACTCTTTGTTTAAATCTTGGTGCAATTTCGCATATTTTTGGATTGGTGTTTTTTTGCAATATTTAATATGCTTTGTTTTGCTGCTGCATTTTTGGTGCTTTGCAATATTTTTGTTTTTTTTTTTATGTTTCGAAAATTTCTTTATCTAGTATGTTATAAATATTCTATTATAATGATTTCATATTTAATTCTAAAGTTCGCGCACTTGCGTTCAGCTTTAGGTCTTTCTGACTTAATTATTTTGGAAGTGCATCTTCTCATTGTTTGGTCTTCTCTGTTCGATCACCACTTGACGGGTGAATCTTTGAGGTTTTGATGTTTCTGTTCATGCAACCCCCCCTCCTTTTATTCTTTAAATGGTTTTTCATAACTATTTTTCGGGTGCTGTGAGGGTATTACGTGATTTTGAGAAAGATTTTGAGGAATTGAAGCCTTGGGTGAGAGGTTTGTGAGTTTGTGAATACAGTGTTGATGAGAATAGAATAAATGCTCGTTTTACCAAACAAATATATAACTTATTGATTCCAATATAATTTCATATTCGTTTCATAAAAGCGTTTTTTTACTTGAATGTTTTTTCTAAATAAGACTTTTCCTTTTACTTGACACTTCACATGATTTTAATTTCATGTGTTTTGTTATATGGTTGTTTTACCCATTGTATTTATTTAAGCTTGAATTGTCTTAACCAAAATGATTTTGAGATCATTGTTTATTCCTAATTTAAAACTATAAAGTTTTTTTGAAAACATATTACTTGTTTTTTATAAATTTGGACACAAAGTGCTTGAAGGGTTTCTTGACTCCGAACCGATTATGAGTTTATCTGCAGTGTTTATGTGTATCTATTGCAAAAAAATTGCCCGAAATTTCATGCACTGTTAATACTATGATGGACGTAAGCGTAACTCTGTTATGTTCAGTATAGATAAGAGAGTAGTACATTAAGTATAGATCTATAGATTGGCCAGGTGACCTCTCTTTTTGACTTGGACATATCGGGGGTTTCTATGTGACAATACATGGCGCTCGTCACGATTCGGGGAGGTGCGTGAATCACCCTATATAAAGGAACAAGGTGACATTTTTTTGTATTGGAATTTGAAATTTCCTTAAGGTATATTGCAATATTACTTGTTTGAGGGGCACGGCCGGCAAATGATATGCATTATTTTATATGCTTGGTTTTTACGTTTCCTGGGGTGGCAATGAAGATTAATGCCGAATAATATAATATATTAAGTTCATTTTACTTGACATTGTTTGTTATGCATTGTCGTGGGGGCTTGCTTGCTTGATCTTAAAAACCTTTTTAGGGGTGGTGGAAAGATGAGTCGCAAACTAATATGGTAGTAAACATTACTATGAGATGATAGAAATGCTCGAGTTGGGAGGAAATTAGCTGAAAGTTAGAATGATTTCAGGAGAAGAAAAGTTAAATCTTTGGAGATTTGGGAAAAGGATGTAGAAGAGATAAACAAAAAAAAAAAGGAGAAAATGGAAAAAGGTGGGAGTTGGAAGGGGAGAAGACGTGTAATTGAAATAGTGTCAGTTGGTCCGAAGATGAAGAGGAAGGAATTGGCATTGGAGTGACGCTTTTTTGAGTTTAAACCAACATGAAAATTATTATTTGTAGTGTAGTTCAATGCTGCAGCTTACCGTTCTTTTGTTGGTTTTTTTATTTTTTAATGATCCTCGTATCATGAACGTTTCACCAACATTATTGTTTTGCGTTTTTTTTTGCATGCTTGATTCTTCTCAGGGGTGAGATTGGAGTAGATGATTATTTTGCGTAGGGGACTGAGCAGAGTGGGAAGAGGGAGCGAGTTAAATGGGGGTGCATTGAGAGAAATAGGGCGATTGAATAATTCGCGAGGAATGGTCGGAGGAGAGTGAGAGGATGTAAAGGAGCGGGAAGAGAGTGATAGATGGGTGTCACGTGGATTTGGAGATAGAAGTGAAGGATTAGTAGTGGAGATGATCAAAACAGAAACTCAGAAGGCATCAGTAGTGTTTTGCTTCCAGACTAAGATTCGGATATAGTAATAGAACCTATTTTTCGTAGGAGAAAGAAGAGATGAGTGTAAAAAGTAATGCTCAGAGAAATGGAAGGTGCGAGAACGATGTAGTAGAAAAGTCTTGATGAAGTCTACTGTGTAAATCATATAGAATATGTATTAGACGAGAGACATTTTAACTGTGTTTTAGACCTCACGCGGTTCTAGATTGCTCTATCAAAGCGAAATAGGAACAGCCTCCCGCAGAAATCCTATTCTAAAATCAATCATACACATCTAATCTTCAATTGCGCCATCACAAGGCCCAATCCAACAATTATACTTTATAAATGGTAAATCTAAAACTAACTAAAATCAAATATCCTCCTATATTTAAGGGAATTAATCAAGAATTCTAAAAACCTACTAAGAATTGCTTGTTCCTAAGATTCCAAAAAATAATCAAAGAGAAGAAACATGCATTCAATTAGGAAAATCAAAAAAAAAAACAAAATGAGGAAAAAATCAAAAATTAGAAAATAAGATTACAGAAAAAAGTTTAGAATTAAAAGAACCAGAGAATAAACTAAAATGATATCTATAATGAGAAAAAGAATTATGAAAGAAAAAAAAAGAGAGTACTAGAGAGTATTGACAATGTATACTTAGTTGAAGAGAGTAAATGAACTAAGAGGATATACTAGGGGTAGAGCACCCCATAGCAGTCGTGTTGTTATACTTAGAGTCGGAAATAGTGATACGCTACAGAATCAATGTCTGTTGAAAGATCTCAAACACGAAACCCTAGGTAGGGTGTTTGTGAGGATGTGTCTTGTGCTTGGGAAAGAAGAAAGGTATTAGTATAATTCGTTTGCTCTCGAATTGTAGTAATAGAAGGAGGTTAGTTACATTTTCCAATCCAACACTTATAAATACAGATGAGTTTAGTTTCGCCGCTATACTAACAATCAAAGATATCTCAGTAGATGAGAACTCGAAAGAAACTAACACATGATAGCGTTTTGGTAAACCATTATGCGTCCTTTAATCTCCTATAGAAGCTCTCTATGCTAAATTCTGTGATAAGTCTCTACGCCTAAGATCTCACTGGCCTTGTTCCTGTTGTGTAATCCCTTATCAAATTATAATTCCTTTAGCTGCCTTGATAATGTCCTTTTTTGAGAAGCCCCCATATTTTGTATAGATGTGTGTCCTTGAACGTAAACACAAACTCCTTGAGACCCGGTAAATAAACACTTTTTAAGCATTGACTAATGACACTGAGTGTTTCTTGATTGAATCTTTGAGTCATACTCTCAGTGTCCTCTGTATATATGCATTTCTTTTGTGTGAAATTTTATGATACGCAGTAGTGTTTTCTTTGCATTCTGATGTAGATCTTTTGCACGTTATCACAAGTAAGTGTGTGTTAACTGCTATAGTTTTGGGATATAGGAGCTTTAGATAGTCTGCTCGATTTTTTTTAGAATGACTTGGGAGTAGGAAGGGAAATATTATGGAGAATGAGCATGTATAGAGGAGTTAAATAAAATAATGGTAATAGAGAATTTTAGAAGACGGAATATGGAGATTAATATGTTTATGCAGTTACTATCTCTTGACTAGACTTAGGCTATATCGGGGGGAAATGACTTTTATTAGATTAATTGAGAGTATCGTCAAGAGATATAAATTTTAGTGAAAGATGCTCATGGGATGAAGATCAGGTTTTGTTTTTTTTTTGTGTTTTTAGTTTTTTTATTTTATCTTTATGCGGTCATCCTTTATCTTTCTTTTGCAGTTCTTTATTTGTTTTATCTTTAAATAAGACTAGTTCTAATTGGAGTGAAGTATTTAATTGGTTCCAGCATTGTTGTTATTTTCCTCTTGCGTCTTTGTTTTGAAGAATTCTCTCGTGTTGTGTTGCAGGTTTTTGGAGTGTTCTGTTGCTGCTTTTTAGCCGTTTGTCTTGTTTTTGATGAGTTGGAATATTCTCGACATCCACGGTGAGAATGGCTGCATTAGGTTAAGGTAGGTGTGTGATTTCATTGAAGAGAATGTTGGATGTATTTTTTCTATAATGCCCCCCTTGTCAGTGGTTGCGTATTTCAAGACAGTTGTTTGTAGTATACATCTTTGGTTTTCCAATCTGGATAAGGAAACTCAGTAGTGTTGCTAAATCAACCAATAACACATCTAAATCTTCAATTGAGCCATCACAAGGCCAAGATACTTCAATGCAATCTATCCCATAACCATATACCTCAAATATACTAACTTACCAACATCAATTGAAAAAAATTTACTTGTATGATCATAAAAGTAAAAATCAATAACATGCACTCACTAGAAAATTAAAACAACAAGTTAGAGTTTTAAGAAAGTACTTTTAACTTAAAATGGGATGGTTTTAAAAGATCAAACACAACCCTAGATGGGTTATGTTTGGATGCCGAAATCCAAACACCAAACCCAAAAACCTTAACTTGATTATCTTGCCTCAATCTTGATCATAATCACTCTTAATTCAATCCTTGATAATCCTAGAGCCCTTAATCAATTAAAAAACGCTAAATCTTGATGATTTTTAAAACCTTTATTTTCTTTAAATCACTTGCATGGTTGATTCAAGTAATAGGAGATTGATTAGGGTTTGATTTAGAATGATTGGGAGTGGAATGGAGATGTTTTTAGTGAGTTTTTGAGATGGAGATGGTGGTTTTGGGTTTCCTGTTGTCGAACCAAAGAGAGGAGCAGAAAAAATTATAACTTTCTTGTTTTTGTGAAACTGTGTGTCGTTTGGAGATATAAGGGGGAGTAGTGGGTTTGAAGTTGGGCCTCTTCCTTGGGTTGTTAGCTTAATGGATCAAGTTTTAAAAAAAATTACATATAAGGGGTGTGTGTTTGGGTTTGCCGACGCACAACAAGGGGGAAAGAAGGTGGGCTTTGGCCCATTTTGCCTAACTAGCAATACCTATAATTCTCGGGCCTAATAACCTTTCTTAGTCCGACACTTTTTCCTAAATCGTAATTTTCGTCTAGGTGCAATATAAAACACGAGGAAAATGTAAAATACAAAAATAAAAATAATTTGGCACTCAAGGCCCGTATACGGAGTCATTGGTTTCTCGATTGATAAAAACGGATAATTTAAATTGTAAGATTCGCGAGGGTTTTAAAATTGACGATTTCAATAAAAATCGACTAAAATAATAAAATGAATTATTTAAAATTTAAGGAATAATTATTAATTCAGAATAAGTAGTGACCTTAAATACGGGGTTTTACATTCTCCCCTCCTTAAGGGAGCGACGTCCCGGCGCTCGATTTCTCCTATTCGCTTTACACTTGCTCAAGAAGAGTTGCGGGTATACTCAGGTCGTCGTCGAGGTTTCAAACAGAAACTAAATGAGAAAAAGTCAAAACATCAAATATATGCAACGCGCATAAGCGAACGGACTTAATGACGCGAGAATTTTTAAAGGAAGATAAAATACATGACTCGAAGAAGAAGCCATTGAATACGAGGAATTTAACAAGTCGTCAATTCTTGGAAGCGATTAATGGTTCATTACCATTAGATTATCAAGTTCGCGGCGGTCGATACACATTCGAAAAAACCCATATAACAAATCACGAGTCGAAAGAAGTTCATAGCCCAAAGAATGATTCGTACAAACGAACGCACGCTATGCCGGATACACATAAGCCCACTCATTCACAATTCGTCACTTACATAAAGAGGCGTCCCAATCCATATAAGTGATTAATTATGAACTTATGGTTCGGTGGTTTATAATTTCCTTATTCAAATGAAGAAGCGTCCTAATTCATTTCAATAAGACGATTATAAATCATCCTACTTAAGCATGGCCGACACAAAACACAATATCAAAACAATGCTACAATAAGTAAAAAGGAGTGTCTACTTGACGGCATGATTCTTCAAAATCCAAAGAAGTAACAAGAAGAGTAATAAGGCGTTTGTCCATCATGTTCCAAAGGTAAGTGCCAAAAGAAGGCACGATTCGAGGTGACAAGATAAAGCCGCACTTCCATCAATTAGAAGATTTCAAAACAATGGATTACAACACAACATACGCGATTCAAAAGCATAAGAAGAGTGTTCTATTGTTGAAATCAGCCACTGCACCCACATTCTCATCATCATTGCTCCATTGTATATGTCAGACATTGAAAATGGCCATCAAATATCATCTTCTAAATTCAGGCATATTTGGATCAATGGGTATAAATCAGATTATAGGAGGTAGATGCATCAATAGGTATTTTTCCTCCAAGATAGACATGAGAATTCACCAGCCATTTGCACTGTGGGAAGTATTGCATCCAATAACATATGGCGTTTCTTGGTAGCAGTACTAACAGTATGACCTACCAGTACTAAGTTAGTTATTACTGGTAGCCTGATCCTGCCCTCTTTTGTCGATGCTATATTTCTCTTTTCTGCTTCTAAAAGCTTGTCTTGTTGCATCTATTCCAGAGCCTTTAGCATCCACTTCTTGAGAATCATCTCTCAAGTTCATCTATGAAAGTCTTGTTCATCTTCTGTAATCTGATTGTGTCCTCCTTGTCAAGCAACTCTTGAATCTTGTACATCATTGTCTTTTGGAGAACTTAGAAGGTTTTTTAATGTGAGCTGGAGCAAACATCTTTTACTGCGGAATCCTTTGTCCTAATGTGGGTGGTAGTGAAATGAGTATGTTATTCATGAGTTGGTTCTTGTATATTTCTCAATGATGAACCTTGCAACATAAGAATATTGTGTACCTGCATCCACATTTAATATGATTTTTTCTTTACTAACAGGAATATAGTCGTTGAATTGGTTAGCAAATCAAGATATCACATCCAATTAGGACACAGCTTCCTGAACATTTGGTTGTTCTTCCAGAAAATCAATGTGCAGATTCTCTTCTACCGTTTGGTACCTTTTGTTGTTTACTCTTATGCTTTACTAAGGGTAGAGTATCCAAGAAATTAACTCATCAGATTCCCATCAAATTTGCCCACAGGAAATCTAGGTTGTTTAAAATGCGTCAAGGGGCTCCCAAAAAAGGTCTCATAAAAAATCATTATAGGTGATTTACATATTAATAGTTACATAAGGTATTCTTATTTTGAGGTATTGGTCACTAATACCCTATCAGTAATTAGCAGGCAGTATTTCTGCCTCTGCCTAAAATGGGATAGGTAAAAGTAAGTCTGCTAACATAGTTCTTAGCCTGCCTCACATTAGGTCTGTTTTTATTTCATGCTTATACCATTCTCGTGTTGAGTCTTGTCAACACTAAACTACCTTTTTATTACTTTCTTAGCACCTGGATTTCATTCATAACATGTTCTTAAACTCGTCTCATTATGCCATTTCTACATAGATTTCTTACTTTATGTTTCAAATGATTTTCTGAGCGATGATAATTTACAAAGGATTTTAGAGTTTTCATGCACTAGGTAGCTAGAAAAATACCCAATTAATACTGCTGAAATCATCAGTCAAACCAAACAGTTACCCTTTCTTGTTATTACTTTTACAGAGTAAGGTCCAAAATAAAGTCACATATGACAAGTAGATTCTAGGGCTTTCTGATGATTCTTTCTAACTTGGACTTTCGGGGAGGCCCTTATGTTGCTTACCTTCTTGCATGCAACACAAGTGTGGTCATTCACTAAAAACTTTTAAAGGTTAAGCCCCTAATAGTGACCTTAACAAGGTTTGTTTTTATTTTTGAAATTCACAATGGACCCTAATCTCCTGTGCCATAATTTACAATCATCGCTGCTGTTGCATTTTGCAGTTATATTCAAGTTATACTCCAGGGGAACAAGGTTCTTTAAGTCCAATCTGTACACATCATCCTTTCGAGGAGCTCTAAGTACAACTTGTCTTTTCATCACTGAAGCTTAACGCTAGGAGACAGGTAAGCATTCAGGTCTTAGCTAAAAAGGACACTATTTTTCTTGTAACACATTTTGTAAAATTTAATGACAGAGAATAAGGGCCTTAACTTAAGTTCATCTACAAATAAACATTTCAAATGTACTTAATTAAGCAGTTTTGAATTTTACCTTTACCTATTATTTTTGCCTCCTTTGGGTATAACTTCAAAAGCTACAAAGCCTCCTATTGTATTCTGCATACGTCTTATCTGATTATATAGCTTGACTGGTTCAGTCATATGGCTAGTGCAAACAATATCCACACTACCATGATCCTGTAACTAAGTCTATGGATTGCCGTACACATATAGGTTTGAGAATTGTAATCTCTTAGGGACCAAGCCATTATCAGACTTGTGAATAATCCCTGTTGGGTCATACATAGCTCATCATTTTGAGGATGATTGATTCCAATGATCTGTTGGTCATCTTGTTCCTAAGTATTATTTCCCCTTAGGAATCCATTCCAACTTGACCTTTTTAGAGTTCGGATAATCATCCTCACTTTCCAGTATTATCTTTCGGCTCGTGTCAATTATGTGGTATGGTCTTTTTTTGAAACCCCTTTAGTGGTTCATAATGGGTATTTTGTATTTGGGTCGTATAGATGTGGTTTGTGTAGTTAAGACCTCTTGATAGTGGATTTATGTGGCTTGGGGCTTACATGATCACATGCTTGGGGTATATTGGTCTATAGCATCTCTATCCTACTTGCGGACGGTGTCGTCTATTTTTGTGGGCAATTGGTTTAACATATTCTAACAAAGCCTAGCTAGTACTATGGAGCCTAGCAGTTTCTAACTGTCGTGAACTGCCCTTTTCTCATTTTGCTTAATAGGAGTAATCAAACCTGTTCTTGTTAGTACTCTTGATGGGACAAAATTCTTTCTTAGATGAGGGTATTTTGAAAAATTTTGATGATTAACCCTTTTAGTATTATCCCATACTGGTTTGTCCACCCTTGGACTAGAGTTGACCACAGTTTTCAGCTTAGGTTCTTGACTCTGTTTGTCATGAAAATTACAATCTTTGATCAAATGGTTACTACTTTTACAGACAAAGCATGATTTTATTTTCTTAAATCCAATTCCTTGTTTCTAGAAGTTTGACAATTTTATCAACTCTAGTTTTATCTGTTGATTCTCATTTAGTCTTATACAGGACTAATATTGCACTACAGACACATCTTCCTCATCATCGAGTTCAAATCACTCGATGATAAACTTTATCTCTGTTAAATGATTCACTAGACGTCTTAGGTTTTATAGAGTATTTGCTTCATTTGTTTTACCTACAGTCTTACTTGTTTTAGTATTAAGATCAGTTGTTTTTGACTCAATTATTTTCTTCGTAATGGCATATTCATCTAAACCCATCTGCATGAAACCCATCTGCTTTAGAGAACCAATCATTTACTGGTGTGTTCTTTTCATCACTTGATCTGACATAAAAAACACTCAAACTAATCTCACTATCATTTTCAGAAAGTGTTATTTATTCATTCATTGTGTGCAATCATACTAAACTAGTTTTATCTCTAGCACTTCATTTGATGTTGAGTAATTCATCAAGATTCATGGACGATTTTCCCATTTTTCTATCTTTATTTTTAACTCATCTTTTTCCTTAACAACTTTCTCTAATTCTAGGTTAAGGTACTTTTATTTCTCTGCATTTAAGCTCATAGTTTTGAAACTCATATTTCTCACCCAAGCATCAGTTCATTCTTTTCATGTACAAGTATCCTAGATTCTAGAGACTCTAAGGCTAACTCATAACCCTGAATTTCTAGTCTTGCTTTGCTATGTTTTTCTCTTCACTATATAATTTCTTTGGAAGAGTTTTTGAATGATTCAAGACATTCGTTATAGAACATTTTGTACTCGTTGTCAGAAGACTTGTATGAGCTTGAAGAAGAGATTGCCATTATGCATAGTTGGATGGTTATACTTTAAATCATTTACTCCAGTCATAGCCTACCTAAACCATCTGACGCCACCAGTGCCATTACTTGTGATGAAGATTCATTTGTTGATGCATTGATTCCTGCCTTTTATACATAAGATATTCTCCCTTGATCCTTCCAGAGTCTGCATTCCCTAGCAAAGTGCCTTTTCTGTGATGGTGTCGCACTTCAATTTTTTTGACTTATCGAAGAGATACACATGCATTTTTATTGAAACTCCAAGTTCCCTTCCTGTCTTCTGATATGATTTCTTCATCTCTGACAGTCAACATAGCACCCAACCCCCCCCCCCTGCCTATCTAAATATCAATTCTTACCACAAGTCATCTTCATCAATCTCTGAATATCCTCATTGTTCAAGTGAGGACGGATTGTTGGTCTGTGCAAGAAAGAGCATGCTTCATCATGAGAACATGGGGTTGTGAAAACTACATCATGAGCACATGGGGTAGATGAAACTTGACTAATTCCACCAGCAGTACTAACTCCAAAATCTCCACTGGCAGTAGTGTTCTCAAAGGAAAGAAATGCCAAGTTCTGAGAAGTAGAAGTGGAACTTGAAGACCTTTTCATCTCATCTTTATAGACCCTAAGGTTGTTTTAGAGGTCATCAATATCAATCTCATCAATGTCTGGCTTATTTCTCATGATTAGAGCAATTTGATTCCATGAAGGAGGAAGACTTCTTAGGAACTTCTGGTTGATATCTTCCTTTGATATTGGAGCACCATGAACCTCCAACTGACTTATGAGTTTTTGGAACCTATCATAAGCCTTGTCCAGACTTTCATTTGATGCAGTGATAAAGTTTTCAAACTGATATTTTAGAACATTCTTCTGCATCTTTTTGGATTCTTCATTTCCTCCAAACCTTGATTTGATTGCCTCCTAGAGAGATTTAGCATCTGGAACATTATGAAACTTAAAGAGATATTCATCAGGTATTGCTAAAGGCAAGATGCTCTTGACTCTTTCCTGATTCCTTTTGGCAGCCAGTTGTTTTGCAGTTTTAGGAACATGAGGAGCAGAAGAACCAGATTGATCTCCTGTTAGTGCAGATTCTTCTTGGAGATCTCCATTGACAATTATGTCCCATAAGTTATGATCTGTGTGACAGATATATTGACGCATTCTCATGCTCCAAATATCATATTATCCCTTCTTGATGATAGGGATTTTCATTGCTGTGATAGTGGGTGGAGGAGTGTCTTGTTCTGCCATCTTACAATTGAGTTCTTCTTATTCAGAGTTTCCACACAAGCTCTGATGCCACTTGTTGGATCCCTTACTGAATGGATCTTTAACCTTTAGCTTGTAAAGGATTTGTTACTCTAGATAAATCTAAAGCAACAATGGTGAAACAATGACTAAACACTATTGATTATGCGGAAAACAAATCAATAATGCTAAGAAGAACAAAAATAGGAAAACACAAGAGATCTTATCAAACTTACACTTTTATAATAACTTAAATCTGACTAGGTTACATATTACAAAGACTAAGATTGCTAAGCGATCTCTATTGATTTGTGTAGAACTATATCTACTAACTATGCCTAGGGTTCCTTTTATAGACTAAGGAAACCCTAATGGCCTTTACAAAACGCGTACAAAGATCATACATATCCTTTCCTAAGATATCCCATGCATATCTCATAAACGGTAGTAACTATTTTTATACTAACGGTATTAACTATCTGATCAGTACTAACATTTTGTACTGTCAGTACAAATTACAACTAGTGGTACTAACTAATATAACTAACGGTACTAAGTCGGGAATGTATAGTTCCCAACACCTTCGGAATTCTCTTTCGGGTTCGTCGAGCGGTTTTGTTAACCTTTTAACGGTGCTATGTGTCATGATGACATATTTACAAAACAGATAACACGAAGAAAAGATAGAATACGAGAAAGCTAATATGCGGAAATTAAATTCTCACTTGAAAGGATTCAAGAAAGTAGAACTAAGATAAACTATGATCAAAACCTAACTATTCCCCGGCAGCGGCGCCAAAAACTTGATGTGGTTGTCGTAAGGGACTTCTATAAGTTTTACAACTCCCTAGGCAGAGTACCTAACCGTTGTAGTAGTGGTATAGGCAAGACTCAGGGGTTGTTATCATTCTCTAGGGGAATATGTTGGGAAGGCTTGATCACGGTCTAACAGAATTTTAGGGGTTGAGAAAAGATTATTTTTGTATTTTTATATTTATAGGAAAGTAAGTAAATCTATGGTTTGAGAGGTTGGTTTGTTTAACTACTTAATTAAACTAATATCTAATCTACTGGTGATAACTTTATGATAATTAAATATATTTACTTAATCATGCATTACTTATCAGATTGCTTATCCTAATCTTGTGGCCTTGTTACACTTGTGATGATATGTGTAAGTATTTTCTAAGTCATGAACGGATTACATGAACCCGCCATCTATTTAATATTCCATTAGGGCAATGCACAAGTAAGGTAGTATGAAGACTATTACAAGGCCCCTAAGAGTACATTAAATGTATGTGAAATATCTTAAGAGGGATCAACCATATAAAGGGGCAAGGTAGTATGAAGACTGTTACCCGATGGTATCCTTTCTACGCACTCGCGTTTCCCTAGACGTGTCTACAACGATACAGACAAAAGCTGGTTTTCTAAAACTTAACGCGCACAATCATTAATCAAGAAGCAACAGTAAAAGGATCTAAAATCTGACTTTTATGCAATCATAAGCAAATACAAAGGAGGGTTTAGCCTCGCATGTTATAAAGAAAGCAAAGAGATAAATCAATCACACAACACATAGACATATTGAATGATTAATGATTAATAACCTTACTTGAATTGAAACATGGATTCAAGGTAGTTCAATAGTTTGAAGCCCTAAAAAAGACCTATGAAGCTGCTACAAGAGCTAGGGTTCGTCTCCTAAAAGTTATACAAAGTTACACACTTGAAACCCTAAAATCGGTTTAGTATATATAGAGATATCGCTGCGATGGCATCGCGTTGTAATCATGATGCCATTGCTAGGTAGATGATTCTAGATCCTCATTAAGTTGGCTATGTCTTGACGTCGTCACTAGATGGATCACGACGATGTCGCTTTATGCTTGCGACGTCGTCTCCACGTTTTGTAAGCAATACTTCTTCAAGGTTTTAGTATAGGTTCGTAATCTCGTCCGTTTCTTCTCTAAATGAGCCAAGTCACGTATATTTCCTCCAAATGCCATCCAAGTGCTAAAAACCTAAAAACAAATGATTAAACACATAATCTTGGCATATTTGCATGATTTAGGGGGTTAAATGACCCCGAAATAGTGTATAAAATGACACCTCATCATCAAGATGGTAGGAGAACTCCCAAAACTTTCATCCTGAGTGTAATTGGAACCCTGCAGCACTTCTAGGGCACAAGAGACAAATCTAGGGTAGGAGACATACGCCTAGACTTGTTTGTAAGCCTGGTTACGAGATCACTGTAAATGATCTCTCTTATGTCTACCTTTATCCCTGTGAGGAGACAATAGGCAAAGAGCTGCTGAACTAAATTTACTTGCTCAGTAGAGGAGTAGTTCCCATCGAGAACCTGAACAACAAATGTGAAAAGAATTCTCCAAGCCACATGTTTTCAGGACCATTGTCCTATCCAATAAAATTGGATTATCAACAATCTTGGACAATTCAGCCTTTACTTCCTCAGGATGAGACACATATTTGCCTTTTGCATAATCAAGTCCAGTAGATTCAGTAAAGGTTTTAAAGTCAAGGGTTAATGGCTTCTTGCCATTCATCACTGAAAACTTGATTAAATACTCCTTAAGAGGACGAACCTGAGAGTCATTAGTATATGGGTTTGGGTGAAAGGCAATAGCAATGCATCAAAACTCCTTGAGAAGGTTTTGGTACACCACTAAGGGTGATTTAGTAAAAGCCTCAGCCAAAGGGAAATTCATCAAAATATTTTCAAATATCATGGTAGGCTGAGGCGGTTTGTGGATAACCAAAGATACCCATAACATTATTGTTGTGAAAAACAAAGGATTCCACAGTTAAGTCACCACACTGAGGGGCATACCTATCACTTACTAGATGGTTACAAATCGAGTCCGACTTTGATCGCTTTCGTGAAATAAGTGATATGTTTTCAAGGTTGTATGAATGCTAAGATGGATATCTTAGATGTACAACTCTGATCAAAACAAATGTTTTGATGAAAATGTTTTTTCCCAAAAAAATGTAAAGAACATACACTTTGGCTTTGAGAGCAAATTTTTGCAGAGATTTCTCGTTTTTAAAAAGTATTATGTGTGTGCTTTCTCTGGTTAGTTTATTTATAGGTGGATATGAAAATATTTTGATATTTTGAAATTTTCATTTTAACAAAAAAGTCAAAAACGGTTTGGTAACCCCATTTAATGCTGCCATCCCACTTGCACTATCCCTTTCATACCGACAACTATTTTGCCGATTCTTTGTCATGCACTTTTTGCAGGCATGGCGTATGAATAAAAAAGTTGTTTAACAAGACATATTGTGAAGCAATTGGTTTAGTGGGAGCGAGCATTAAATGCATGGTGTATTATTTGAGTGATATATAAGAGAAGGGGAGGCCCATAACTATTGGATGACAGTTAGATAAGGAATATTTGTTCCTAATTTAATATGTTTAGTCACCAACCTGAGACATTAAGTAACTAAAGACTTAGAACATTTAGTTTCTTCATTTAATGTGTCCCTCAGTGTCATGGGATTCATATATGTTTCAGTGAGAAGGTATCAAGGAGAGAAGAATATACACCATACTAAACACGTTTGATTAGGAAGACTGATCAATCAATGTTTAACATGTCTAACTCTGCTTTTAGTCTTGTGAAAGTAGGTTTATCCAGGGGTTTGGTGAATATATCAGCTAGCTGGTACTCAGTGGGGGATAAAGTATAATTCTATGTCTCCCTTAAGGATGTGATCCCTGATGAAATGATATCTAATATCAATATGCTTGGTTCTTGAATGAAGGACTGGATTGTTGGAGATAGCAATGGAACTTGTGTTGTTACAAAAGATAGGTACCATCTTGTAATGGATGTCATAGTCACTGAGTTGACTTTTCATCCATAAAATATTTGCACAACACCCAACAGCAGCAACATATTCAGCCTCAACTGAGGACATAGCCACTGACTGCTGTTTCTTAGCACTCTAGTAAACCAACTTCCCTCCAAGGATTTGACAGGCACCTAAGGTGCTTTTTTCATCCATGTTGCAACCAGCATAGTCTGAGTCTGATTATCCCTTAAGATCAAATCCTGAGCATTTTAGATAATGCAGACCAAGGGATGAAGTACCTTTTAGGTACCTAAATATTCTTTTCATAGCAATGAGATGTGATTCTTTTGGATTGGACTGATATCTTGCACATAAGACTGTGGAGAATTAGATATCAGGCCTTGTTGCAGTTAAGTACATCAGTGACCCAATCATTCCTCTATATAGGGTTTCATTAACTGGTTTACCAGCAAGGTAAGGCCTTAGATTGTTTGAAGGAACCATTAGTCTTCACTGAGGAACTATTAGAAATTTCATATTTATTTAGTAAGTTCCTTGTATACTGTTCTTGACAAATGGATATTCCTTTGTCATCCTGCTTGATTTGGAGTCCAAGAAAGTAAGTATGTTCTCCCATTATACTCATTTCAAATTTCTTTGTCATCAGTTTCTTAAACTGTTTACAAAGTTTATAACTTGTTAAGCCAAATATGATGTCATCCACATACACTTAGATAAGGAGTACATCTCCTTTGGATCTATAGATAAACAATGTGTTATCTATTCTTCCCCTGACAAACTTATTTTGAATAAGGAATGTAGATAGAGTTTCATACCATGCCTTTGGTGCTTGTTTTAGTCCATAAATGGCTTTTTCAAGCTTACAGATATAGTCAGGGAACTCACTACTTTCAAAGCCAAGAGGCTGTTTCACATACACTTCTTCTTTTAGTTTTACATTCAGGAAGGCACTTTTGACATCCATTTGGAAAACTATAAAGTTCATGTATGTAACAAAGGCAAGAAAGATCCCGATGGCTTCCATTCTTGCCACTGGTGCAAAGGTTTCATCATAGTCAATTCCTTCTTCCTGACTATAACCTTGTGTAACCAATCTTGCTATGTTCTAAGTGACAATTCCATGTTCATCCTTTTTGTTCCTAAACACCCATTTGGAGCCTATGGCTATTTTTCCATAAGGGAGAGGAACAAGAGTCTAGACTTTGTTTATATAGAATTGGTTTAGTTCTTCTTGCATAGCATCTACCCATCCTGGATGCTTTAGTGCCTCAGACACCTTTTTAGGTTCTATCTTAGAGAGAAAGTCATTAAATAGACATTCACTAGCTGAGGCAGCTGTAAGCTTGGCAGCCATGCTTCTTGTAAGCATGCCTTCACCAGGATCACCAATAATATTTACATGTTCAATGTGTTGATCTTTTGACCATCTATCCTGAGCAACAGGATACGAACTTGTTGATGCATGATTGGTATTTTGAGACTGAATGACTTTAGGGATTAAAGATTCAGTAATAGGTACTGAGGTTTCAATATTGTTCCCTGAGGTTTCTTTAGTGGGTTGATTTCTGATTTGTTTATCCTGAACATTTTGTTCTTGAATCTCTTCAGTATTTGTTGGGTCAGAAGGACCTTCAACAACTTCATTGTGAGGGTTGTCTTGCTCATTTGGAGCAATCACTTCAAGGACATGTTTTTCTTGGGTAAGTTCAGTAAGTGAACGACCATGAGGAATGATGTAGTATGAAATATCAGAATTTGATTGATATTGTCTAGATGGGTCATCCTCATAATGATATTCATCAAGAGGATATCTAGATGAATCATCTATTCCAATTTCATCTACTGAAGTATTTGTGAACCTGATGGCTTCCATACTCTCATCAAAGGTAACATGATAAGTCTCCTCTATTTGTTGTCTTCTTGTGTTGAAGACTCTAAAGGCTTTAGAGTTGAATGAGTATCCTAGGAAGTATCCATCATTAGCTTTTGCATTAAATTTACCTAGATGAATAAATATAGGACATTTAAACACATGAAAATAGCTGATATCAGGAATCCTCTCTTGGAATATCTCATAGGGAGTCCTATCATGTCTTTTGACTATTATTGATCTATTCTGAGTGTAATAGGCAATTCTGGCTGCTTCAGTCTAAAAATTCTTTGAGAGTACTCAGCTGTTAATAAAAATAATGCCTAAAAATGTTATTTATATTTTTTGACTCCTCTACATTTTAAAGATGACAAAATGTAAAAACGTCTACGATAAAAATAATCGTAAACAAATCATTAAACATGATTAGTGATCAAGAAAATATTTTTTTCTTAACCATTACATTTCTACAAAAGTATTTTTACAAAAATAAAGATATACAAAATATTTTTATTTATAAAAGAAATGTTTTATTTAAATATAAAAATTCAAATATGGTTTTCCCCCCAAAATGGAAGCTTCTACACCAGATTTAACCTTTCTTACTACAGGACAAAAATGGGAGCGTCTACCTAGGGGCGGCCCCCTGATAAGTAGAACGACCCTCAAATATATATGGGACCGCCACCAGGAGACGTTACCATTTCCTGGCTATAAATACTGCGCTATTTCCTGTAGTTTTTCAGACCTCTTAGCATGAATTTTTTAGATTTCTTTCTCTCACTAAAACCTTCTTTCTCTCTCTAAATCTCTTGATCACTAACATAGCTTAATCTGGTTTTAAGTGATCTAATCCCATCTTCTTCCTTTTTCTATCAAGTGCAAGAGAAGAACACTCGTATTCGCCAAGAAACGTAGTGTTATAGATTAGTGATTTCTTCCATCTTCTTCTAAGATCCAAACCTCTATTTTATTAATCTTGTGTGGTTGTGTAATATCGAATAGTGTATAAATTCGATAGTGTAGATTATGTGTTGGTTAGTATTTTAGTCCTTAAAATACATTGGTGAAGTGGTAGATTGGTTCTAGCTAAAATTAGGACTCGATATTTAGCTTAGTGTCAGAAAACAACGTAAGCGACGTGTAAACGGTTTTCTCTGCCTAAAGGGAGCTTGTTGACATAGTGAAATCTCGAGTCAGATACTCAGGGAGTGGAGTAGGGCAAAGAAGAGCTTCGTAGCCGAACCACTATAAATCTCGGTGTTGTGGTTTGATTGTTCTTTCTCTTAACTCTTATCTTTTACTTACCCTTTACATTTATTGTTTGTATTGTGATTGTGTTGCAAGTAGTTAGATATATTGGTTGTTCATATCGTTGGTTGATCTTGCATATACTCGAATCTAAAGATTTCATAAGCAAAGTTTTAAAAAGCTAATTAACCGGCAAACTATTCAACCCCCCTCTAGTTTCCACATGAGCCATTTAGCATTGTTCTAGCAGCCTCAATGAGAGTTCTATTCTTCCTTTCAGCTACACCATTTTGTTTAGATGTATAAGGAGAAGAGAAGTTTTGAGAAATTCCTTTCTCATCACAAAAACTCTCAAGCTCAGAATTTTTAAACTCAGTCCCATTATCAGTTCTGATTTGTTGGACTTTAACATCATTTTGGTTTTCCACCATCCCAATAAAAGAGCGATCAAGCCTTATGACAGAAAACTGTATTAGCTATCATTAATCCGATTAGAAGTTGGTTTGTTTATTCAGTGCAATGATTACTTATCTCGAGGTGGCATATCATTCTTAGACTTAGGCGGGACTTCATCCTAAAACCTAGACACATTAATTATGTCACAAGTAAAGCATCTGCATAAAACATCCTTATTTATATTGATTATAATTCATCTAGAGGATGACACGGTGTACCTCAAACGAACCCTAGCTCATAGAGACTTTACCCACTTACTGCTTAACGGTAACTTGTGTTAGGTGGTAGTCCACAATCTAAACTATACCAATGATCAGAACTTTATTAGTTAGTACTAAGCCACCACCTTCTATGATATAACCAGTTCAATCAAGGCAAGCAGGATGTTATTAGTGATCCTATTTGTTCCACCTATACTCATTACTATATGAAGAGCTATCCCAGACTCTTAGCCTATGCACAAATAACACTGAAGTTGCAGCGCATTAAATATGTAGGACTAGACCTAGTTGAATGATAGGTCGCATACTTTAGAACGTAAACAAGTATCATGTGATAAACATAATCAATAAATCAA
>BQNB010023936.1:0-61267 GCA_026074375.1 Tanacetum coccineum | reverse complement strand
GCAGAGAATAAAAAACAACTGAAGGTTTACCAAAACGACTCCATGCGACCAACCATTTCATAAAAAATTGGTCAGGAAAATCAATGCCACATTCAACCGTCTTTCCACCCTGCACAACAAAATAACACGTGTGAAATGAGTACCAATGAGAACAGACAACATGTAGGTCACAGAGGCCAATTCTAATGATATGCAACAACCAAACAAAAACATGTGTTACATCGCACGTGATCATAACCGGCCAAAAACTATTGTAGTTTCACCAATACACAGCTACACAAACACATTTCATGTGAAGAAATACGTAACAGTCCACAAACTCCTCGTCACTATAAATTCATGCATCTGATGAGAAAATATAGGTCGCCAAGGAAAATCAAATTCTCATTCAACCACCCTTCCATTTGACGCTAGAAAACAACAATTATAAGATCATCACCAATGACAATAAACAATACATAAATCATGGAGACAAACTTAAAACATAGACCTAAACTTAAAAGACACCTAACAACCAAATAAAAGTAGGTTATACCATTCTTAATCCTACCGAGGAAAGAAAAAATGTGGTTTTACCAAAGCTATGCGACAGATCACTCATTTCTTAAAAACAAAGCCAAAAAGCAACAAACTCGTTGCCTCGGTTGCAAAAACAGAGAATCAATGTCACACTCAGATATCCCTCCACTTTGAGCAACAAAACAACACTCATGAAATCAACATCAACGATCACATATTATATACACATGCCCAAAATATATTTCACACCTAAACATGCTTTGATTTGTAGAGAAAAACAACACCCACTAAATCAAAACAATCTTCACATTATACATAGGAAATACAAAAAAATTTAAGGAGCACAAAATAAGCAAACAAACATAGCCCACAACACTCATGATTACAGACAGGAAAAAGCAAACATGGTTATACAAAATCAACAAAACATGAGCAAAATTTTCATTACAAAATATAGACACACATCTACAAACTTCTTTTCACTTTAACTATAATAACATTGGTTACCAAGCCCCCTACCATTTTGCATGACCAAAAAAAAAGAAAGAAAAAAACTCAGAACATCATGACAGCCACATAAAAATCATGTTCAAATCATTCTTGTAACAATCTATCACATTCTAAAGCAGATCACAAACCATTCATAACCACATATTATACAAACGACATAGAATGAATACCTCCTACCGCACACCAAATTTTAAAAAGATGTCCTGAAGCTCCAACAATCTACATAAAATAACCACTTATCCTCACTTAAACAAACACAAACACATGCCCACTGATTCATAAACGAAAAAGGAAAAAAAATCAAATGCAGTAAGGAACCAAATACCAACCAAACCTCATGATGGACTATTAAAACACTAAAACTCTGAACGGTCATCACTCCTTCAGATCCAAACCACCTAAATTTAACAACCACTGCACGCGATATACTATTGAAACAGCAAGACCCCTACAACAAGATATATAAAATCACCACTTAGGATCACTTAAAAAACAAAAACACATGTCCACAAATCCTGAAACCAAAAAGAAAAACACTAAAATAACATGCAATAACAAATCAAATAACAACCAAACCTTGGTATCCACTCTTTAAACACCAAAACCCTAAACGACCACTTCCATATCACCTAAACAATCACCGATCCTTGAGATCGAGACCTGCTAGATCAAACAACCATTGCATGTGTTTAGAGATATAAATTAGAGACCATTGAAATGAGGACCCCTTTATTATAAACCGCAACCAATTAGAAGAGAAGTTGAAAACATGTATCTAACATGCATGAATAGGCAAGTGAGTGGAGAGGCGAATAACCTATTATTTTAATCCTCAAGTCGTCTACTCGGCTTGGCTAATGAACAATTTTGGCTTGATCCATAGCTCCTCAGTGCTTCCAAACTGATCCCTTCCCTCAAGCCAATCAAAGTTTTAGTGGATTCGTTACAGTACCGGCTCACTTCAGAACTTAGATAAATGCTTAGTATAATTTGCTACTATCTAGTTTAAAATTTTATATTTTGATTCTATGTGTAATCCTTTATCTAATGTTGAGTTGGAGACACAATAACACTTATACGTCTCTTGTGTTATAGTAAGGGTGGTACTATTGGTACCTCCTTACAACCAATACCCCCTAATACCCGTTGTATTGATAGGTAAGACAATTTTTCATGTTTTTTCGTATTTTTTGCATGTTACAATTTTTGACTTGTAAAAATTTATAGTGTCTGTTCCACATTATTTTTGGACAATTCTGTCCACTTTATTAACACGGGAAGACAATATACTACTTTGTATTTTTCATGTTTTACTACTTTGACTTATCAAACTTTATAATTTTTTTTCTGTTTTTTATTTCATAGTTCTATAATACAAACAAAATTATAAATAAAAAACAAAACTAAAAAAATTAGTTAGGATATTGGTAACACTTTTGGGGGTGTACCAATAATCAGCCCCTTTGTTAGGATCATTATTCGTATTATGTTGATGTTATTATGGTGTCACGGTAGCCGACCGAAAACCAGCCGACCACCATCATGGTGGTGGTGGTAAAGAGACTTTTTATAGAGAGAGGGGGAGAGAGAGAAAGTAAAGGAAGGAAAGATGTATGTTTATTATCTTAGAGAGAGAAACAAACATACACTTTATGAAAGACCTCGCTCCTCCTTGGAAGTAAGGAGGAGATATATATAGCACATGACGCGCCTAACTATCCTAACATGACGATTCTAGCCCTTGCGTGTATAGCTTAAGATAACTAATGTAATTTCATATAAGTCACTCACATTTTAAGACTAACAATCTTCCCCCAATGTGGAGACACACGGAATTACTTACAATGTTTCTAATAAGTACAAATACAACAATATAAAGAATTTCTAAGGCGCTTCCAATGCCAAGGATGACTTCTTCGTCTTTTAGTCTTCGAACTTGTACCCAGCTTGAATCCTCTTTGTCTTTGCTTGTTGAAGAACATTGTAATATCTATGAATTGGATTAACTTCCCTCGAATTCATACTGCATGTCTTGAAAAGCTTTCTTTATAGACTCCTTTTTGAAGATGTTTCTAAATAAACTTCCCCCCAAACTAATAACCCTTATCTTGAGCAGATTCAAGACTTTGATGTATCACAACATATCTTCTTTCTTTGACATTTAAGTGCACAACAGAATATGTCGAAAACCTACACCAAATACGAATGCTCCTTCGATAATTGACATTTGGTCTTTATGATTCTTTCTTCGGGGAAACATGCTTAAGTAATCAACAAATCTACTCACGCTTGCAGAATACTTCAATATAACCTGCGAAAGTAGAAATAAAAAATCCCAAGATAAGTCTACAAACCAAATATCTTCATTGACCCATAAACCATACCAAGTACACACTACTTCCCCTGCAAGATGAAACATTGAACCCATAGTAATAAGTTGAACCATTGACCATCTTTGCAGACTAACTTCCGGCGTAAAACCTTGAATTTGATCAACTGAACCTGTTGTGCGTCCCGTAGTACACATTTCTTTCTTCATGATGGTTGACGTGTACACTCATTTACTCGAGACGTTCATGTGTAAAGTACCGTTGACATTCTATAGCTCATAAATAACCCGTGAGAATCAACTGCTGATCACATCTCTTCTCATTTATCCCTCTATCTAACTCTTTATCAACCTATTATCATTCTATCGGCTAATGGTAGTGAAAAATGATAGAATAAACCCAATATGATGAACTTGAATATGAAGTAAAATCCCCCAAACTTATGACTTAAGCTTGCACTATTGTTGATTAAAGAACGGTGTAGAGAGTTTGTGCTTCTAGCTATCCAAATCCCTAAGTAATTTATACCCAACATCAAAAGTATAAGTAGTACAACACCTCTTGAGACTATCCACATCTTCATCTGCATGTGACACTAAGCACTACAACGTAACTCCTTTAAGTGATAGTTATACATTGTGAGCACTACAATGTAACTCCTTTCATCAGGTATAATTAGATAATTCAAGTCTTAATCCTAACCTTTTTGCGCTCAAACAAGTTATCTTAGAAAGTCATGCATCTAACCAACCCCGAATTCAAGATAAAAAAAGTGCACGCCTTCGTGAAATCCCACTTCAATCTCAAATAAGTGATACCAAATCAACCTCGTAGTAACTTTAACATTCTAATTCTGTAACTAGCCTTTAACATATAAGTGAATCTTGATATGGATCAATCCCGGTCTCATCACAAAAATAATCACTTTGTCATTTTAACCCATATTTTACCAATTAATTAAATAGCCTAAAGCTTAGTAAAAAAATGGTCTAAATTTAGGTGAACAAAACCCAACCCCTTTTTTTTATAACACAATTTCAAACGGCCCACAAAATCATCAAAATATTCGGCCCAATTTGCTTGTGTGATTCCTGGCCTACAACAAAATACATCATACCTAAAATTAAGGATATATAATAGAGCAATACCCTAATTTCAAGTCACTTCCCAACCTTAATTTAGTTTCCATCCGCCTCTTTTTCACCTCTCAATATTCACGCATCCATCTTCTTCCATAACCCAAGAACATCCATCTGTTCTTTCTTCCTAAGATGTTCGACCACACAAACACATCAATCCTTATTTCATAGCCAATCCTCCATACTTCTTTAAACCTGCAAAAGCTACACCCTTTTTAACAACAACACACTCATTTTTTACTTCTGTTGATACACACTCATTCAACAAGCTTAAACCACGAAAACCTTATCACTCAATCAGCTTTAGAACAAATCTTAACCACAAATGACAACTGTAGCACGTAGAGTCTTCAAGATCTCTTTGAGGAGGTCTCGGGTAGGTTTCAACACGTTTTGTGTGTTTTCTAAATGAAACTAAAATGGAGTGTAACATATTTGTTATAACTCAATCTTTAATTTCGGATATAAAGGGTAAGTTTAACATTTATAGATATGTGATGGATTATTTGGTATAAATCTTAAAAGATCTAATGACATGCAATACAAAATCTAAGATCTTTTTTTCAATTCGGACAGAGGTTAAATCTTGTTGTAGTTTGAAGTTATTATTGCATGACTGAGATTGAGAAGGGATTAGGTTAGTGATGGGTTTTCTTGTTGACATTGATGATATGGGTTGTGTTGTTGGCTTGGATAAGATTTCGGTCTGGTCTTCATCTTTCCTTTTCGTTTTTCATTTCTTGTTTGACATTCAGGCTTTATGGACACGGCTAAGTTAATAGTCTTTGGTTTATATGGTCGTATCTTGGGTGTGGGTATCTTATGGTAACTCGAATTTGAGGTCAAACTTATAATGGGACAACGGTTAACTCCATGTAGGATAACACTGTAACTCGCAACTTATCTCTCAACCATAAATCGCAACTTAAACCACAACTCATAAATCACTAGTTGTAAATCGCAACTCTTGCCCGGTGTTAAATCGCATGTTTTATTTCGCAAGTCTTAAATCGCTAGATGTAAATCGCAAGGGATTCCTGTTTAAAGCGCAACATTTATTTCGCATGTTGTCTTATTATTTCACATCATTTTCAATTCTTAAACCACAACATTTTAAATCGCATCTTTTTAAGATACATGTTAACACACTAAAATCTTTAAAACATACACCAACAGTTTTGAACAAAAAATCCATAAATATTGATAATAGTCTAGAAAAATGAGTTATTAATAGATAAAAACTTGATATCGCACAAGATATGAACTTTTTACTCAAAAGACTAGCTTTTTACAAAAAAACTAATACCCAAAGACTGAAATGACCATAAAAAGTGATAACTTTGACCATAAAAATATGACACCACAATAAACAATTAACTTAATATCCTAGCTCTTGATAACAATGTTATGATCATTATTCGTATTATGTTGATGTTATTATGGTATCGGGTGACCGACTGAAAACCAGCAGACCACCATCATGGTGGTGGTGGTAAAGAGATAATAGATAGATAGAGAGAGAGAGAGAGAGTAAAAGGAGGAAAGATAAGTGTTTACTAGCTTAGAGAGAGAAACAAACTCACACTTAATGAAAGACCTCACCCCTCCTTGAAAGTAAGGAGGGGATATATATAGCACATGACATGCCAAACTATCCTTGCATGGCGATTCTAGTCCTTGCGTGTATGGCTTAAGATAACTAATATAATTTCGTATAAGTCGCTCACATTTTAAGGCTAACACCTTATAGTAAATGAAACTTGGAAAGACATTGTTGCTTGGTGGAACATTTGTAGCATCTCTATTACAGCTCTTTATGATGTGATTAACCTCGCCAATGGATTAGAGCCCCCATTCTAACTTCTCAACCAAAATTCTTATAATTTAAAAACTCGTAGAAAAAATAAAATGTATCTAAATAAGGCAAAATAGTTTCGTTACCCATGTAAATTAGAATTAAAATTTATATATAGATATTATGAATTGAGGTTTCATTTGGTTTGTTGTTCGTAATCACTATGGCTATGGGTCTAATTGAGGGGTGGAATGTAAATGAGTATAAATATTGCTATCATTACCAATAATGTTGTTTGGTTGGATAATTAGGGGTATGATATTCTTTTAAATTTAATAAAGCTGTATGATCATCTCCTAAAACAAAATGTAGTAAAACTATAATCATACCCATGTTTTTGTAAAAAAGTTACTCGTAAATATTTTTTTCATCCACTCATGAAAGGAGTGTAAAAACTAACAACAAACAATGTCTTTTGTATATAATAATTGCAAAAGAAGAAAATAAACACTCACATTAAAACCCAAAACATGTAATTTCATTATTGAATTTACTTTACATTTTCAGTTTGATCTATTGTTTCATAAGAAAAATAGACATTAAAAATGTAAGCATCTTCTCTGACAACTCGTTCCGGCTAAGATAAACATAGTCCATGATGGTGAACCAACAGTGGATACAATTAAGAATCTATGAAAATTAGAAATCCATTTTAGATCACGAGCGAATAACATACATAATTAGATCTTGGTTTATAAAAATGAAAAAACAAAAAGAAAAATGTGTAGGTGTTCGTGTAAGAGGAGATAGAAGAACAAATAAATGAAAAAAATACTAGTAAAACATTCAAACCACTCCTACTTGGCATCTTTAAGCCTATGGGTTTCTAGTGTGTTGTTGAATTCTAATATTAAAAACCAAAGTCAACCAAACAACTATCCAACAACTAAAACATGTATGTAAAACCTAGAGGGGGGTTGAATACGTTTGCGTTTAGAATCTTTAAAATTTTTGTATCAAATACCCTATCAAGCTTGACGTAATAAGAAAAGTGTCAATTATAGTCTATGACTATAAGAATAATAGAAAGCAAAGAATATAACAAGTTGTCACAACACAAGCATAAACATAAAGCCACAACACAAGCAATAATATAGTGCAAGTATAAAAGTAAGGCGATAGGTAAAGGAAAGTGCAAACCAGACATGATGATTTATAGTGGTTCTGTCACGAAGCTCCTCTTCGCCATACTTTACTCTTCGAGTACCAAACTCGAGAGTTACTTTACTAAATCAACAAGCTCTCTTCTTGGCGGAGAAAACTTTATAAATGTCGCTTACACTTTTTTCCGGTTTTAAGCTGAATACCGAATTCTAGTTTAAGGTAGAACCAAACTAACGTTGCTTAAACTTTTTCCGGTACAAAGCTAAATATCGAGTCTTTCTTCGGGTACAACCAAACCCGCTATGTTTTATGGCCTAACATAACAAACCGTGTGTTTTATGGCATAAACACATCAACCATCTAATCTCGTTTGGAGTTACAATAATAGTGTGTATAATGATGATCCAAGACACAAATGTCTAATGAATGTAAATGCCTAATCTAAGCATCAAGATCACTAAGCATGATGTTGTTGATAAGTATGAAGATCATAAGCTCCCTAGCCTTGTTGTGGTAGATCTTCATGTGCAAGTATGCTTAAGGTAGACGTGGATGGCAAGATCTATAAGCTTGCTTTAAAGGATCATTTTAGGAGTATGCTTACAGCAAAATAAAATTTAGAAGCATTATGATCAAGGGTTGAGATTGGTGACAACAGCGACGCTAAAGTGTAGAGAGAATGTGCATGAAATGGATGAGTAAAATGGCTAATGGTTGTTATTTATAGCCAAAACAGGACACAAAACAACATGTTCTTGATAGCTTATTGCACGATCTAATGGATGACATCTTTTATTTTAACTATTAAACATGATTTTATCATCTAAGATTTAGATGTGTTAATGAAAAATGTGTCATATTAAGAGCGTACTTAAGAATGCTCTTTTGAATGTTTTCAATAAGAATTTTAAATAAGGTAACTTACCTTAATAGATTTTGTGTATGCTTCAAAGATGACCAATGTGTATGTTTTAGTTATAAGTGAGATATGGTTGTGTTGTTGTGTTAGGTCTTGAATTTAGGATCAACAAGCAATAAAGTGTGTGTTTAGGTGTTGTGTGTGTGTTTATTCTAGAGAAAGAAAGATAGAAGTTAGAGAGAGAAAGAGGGAAGAAGAGGATTAGAGAAAAGATAAGAATGAGATTAGAAGACACTTAGGTGAAACACCTCACAAATGAGGTGGTGGTGGGGGTATTTATACCAAATTACAAAGAAGAGCAAGGAGCTCTTGTTTCTTAGGTTTTAGCTATTTGTCGGGTCTCGTGACTTTATTTAAGTCACGAGCCTATCACCTAACCTATTACACAATATTATTTCTCTATTTATTACAAGACATTTATCTCAATAAGATCATCACTTTTATCATTCCTAACTATCTGTATGGCACAAAGTGTACTGTGTTCACTGATCATAAAAGTCTTTAGCATATCCTTGATCAGAAAGAATTAAACATGAGACATCGCCGTTGGTTAGAATTACTTGCGGATTATGATTGTGAGATTCGCTACCATCCTGGAAAGGCAAATGTTGTAGCAGATGCCTTAAGCCAAAAGGAACGAATCAAACCACTCTGAATTAGATCATTAGTTATGATCCTTCACCCAAAATTACCATCATAAATCCTTGAAGCCCAAACTGAGGCGATCAAAGAAGAGAACATCAAAGCTGAGAACCTATGAGGAATGAACAAAGCATTTGAAGTACGTCCTGATGGAACTCGTTGTATCAAGAATCGAAGCTGGTTACCACTCTTTGGTAATTTAAGGGACTTGATCATGCATGAATCCCATAAATCAAAGTATTCCATCCACCCAGGTTCTGACAAGATGTATCAGGATCTGAAGAAACTCTATTGGTGGCCTAACATGAAGGCAATCATCGCTGAATATGTTGGCAAGTGTTTAACATGCTCTAGAGTTAAAGCAGAATGTCAGAAGCCATTCGGCTTACTAATACAACCAGAAATTCCTACATGGAAATGGGAAAGAATAACGATGGACTTCGTTACAAAACTACCCAAAACATCAAACGAACATGACACAATTTGGGTCATTGTAGACCGTCTTACCAAATCAGCACATTTCATCCCTACCAGAGAGACATATAGTATGGAAACCCTTAGAAGGTTGTATATAAAAGAAATAGTTTCACGGCATGGAGTGCCGATATCCATCATATCGGATCGTGACAGTCATTTCACGTCCAGATTCTGGCAGTCAATGCAGAGTGCTATGGGTACTTAATTATACCTGAGTACGGCATATCATCCCGAGATAAATGGACAAAGTGAAAGAACCATTCAAACACTCGAAGACATGCTTCGAGCCTGTGTTATAGATTTTGGAAAAGGATGGGGGAGACACTTACCACTGGTAGACTTTTCTTACAATAACAGTTACCATGCCAGTATTAAGGCAACACCATTCGAGGCATTTTATGGTCGAAAGTGTCGATCACCTGTATGCTGGGCCGAAATTGGAGATGTCCAACCCACAGGACCAGAGATAATCCATGAAACCACCAAAAAGATAGTGCAAATTCGACAACGCTTGCAAGATGCAAGAGATCGGAAAAGCAGTTACGCCAATGTAAGGCGAAAGCCTTTGGAATTCCAAGTTGGAGATCGTGTTATGTTGAAAGTGTCACCTCGGAAAGGTGTCATCCGATTCGAAAAGCGAGGAAAGCTTAACCCCTGGTACATTGGACCATTTAAGATCCTTAAAAGGGTCGGCCCAGTGGCATACACACTTGAGCTTCCTGAAGAACTAAGTAATGTCCACAGTACCTTCCACGTTTCTAATTTAAAGAAATGTCTATCTGACGAATCCCTTGTCATTCTAATGAAAGAGCTTCGGCTTGATGACAAACTCAACTTTGTGGAAGAACCCATAGAGATTATGGATCGTGAAGTCAAGCAACTAAAACAAAGTCGTATCCCTATAGTCAAAGTAAGATGGAACTCTAAAAGAGGACCATAATTTACGTGGGAACGCGAAGATCAAATTCGTGCCAAATATCCACATTTATTTTCAAACATCACTCCAACAACCAACTAAATCTCGAGACGAGATTTCTTTTAAGGTTGGGAGACTATAACAACCCATAATTTTCCCCTATGTAATTATCCATCTATTAAATTAGATGCAATTTTTCTCAGTGTAATTTCCATCTATTAAATTAGATGCATCCATTTTCATGGAAAGATTTTTGCTTTATTCCATCCATAATGTAACACAACTTACATTTTCAAAGTAAACGAGCTCACGCAACCACCAATACCAATTCCATCAACGTTTATGTCAAGTAAACATTCTAATATGTCAAGTAATATGTTCTAAAATCCATACGTTATCTATTTAACGTACTTTCCATAACGTTATATCAAAATGGATTTTAAATGTTAACATTTATAACAAAACCCTAACTATATGTAATGTTTACATACAAAATAAATGTACAAGCTTTCAAGGCATATGTACAAGCGTACAATTGATTTGAATTCTTTAGTATATATAATATATAATATAAATATATATGTATGTGTAATAATCCACCTCTCTAGTTTCTCTCTAATAAATCTTCCAACTTTTCTTTCTATCTTTCTAGCTTTTTGCTTATTGGTATAGCTTATGTTGTGAAATGGGTTAAAGTTTTGGGATAACATTTGGTATCAACCCACGGGTGGGTTTGGTGATTTGTTTGTGGTCATTTTTGAGCATATTCATGTTCGGATTATTTTTTTTTCTTTTCATTTTGTGCTTACTCGCAAACTGTTTTTGTGGTTTTGTTTTAACCGATAACTAGCAACAGTTTTGTCTCACATTTTGTTTGGATTAATTTTAAACTGTTTGTGGTCACACTATTCGGATTATTTTTTGTTTGGGTTTAAATAGTCTTGGACTTCCAATAACGTATTTTTTTTGTTTCTATTTTGTTTCATTGTTTTTCATCTCGTTTCTTCTTTCATTTTAAGTTTTGTTTCATTTTTTTGTTGTTAACAGTTTACAAGTTTCTGTGTCAAAGTTTTTTTTCTTTCTAGTTGCAAGGACGAGAGTACAACCGATCTAGCAAAAGTTCACAACAAACCGAACTAGTTCCTTTCATCCACAACCGAACGAGTACAAACTAGTGTGCACCGAACGAGTAGAAAAACAAAACGGACCGAACGAGTGTAAGCTTGAAAGAGCCGAACGAGTGTAATCTTGAAAGAGCCGAACGAGTTCTCATCGAGAGTGAGCCGAACGAGTGTAACTTTGAATAGCCGACGAGTGAACATGTTATAAGAGCCGAATGAGTATAATTAAAAAGGGCCGAACGAGTTTCTCATCGAGAGGGAGCCGAACGAGTTGTAACTTTGATACCGAACGAGTGATAATTTATTAGAGCCGAACGAGTAAAAATTATAAAAAGGGCCTAACGATTTTTTTACTATGCAAACCGAACAAATTCTCGAGATCAATTATTACTCGTTTAAGGGTTTTGTTTTCGGTTTCGAGTGTCGTTAAGCTAACAGACTTAAGACTAACATTGCGATTGTGGCAATCGTTTCGATCAACGTGTATATTTAGTTTTTTGCCGACGATAACCAACGAGTTTAAAAGATAAAAAATCACAATCGTTGAACACTTATAAACTTTCAAAAGTAGAAGATAAGAAAATGGAGGGAATCAGATTCATTAATTAACAAGTATTGAAAAATGGCACATGCAGTCCCTAAGTTTCAAGTGATTTTAATCATTAATCATTCTTTAATTAAAAACACCTCTTTGTTGAAACTAACTTGCATCATTAGTCCTTATTTCATATAATTCAATCGTTAGTCCTCAAAAGTGAATCGTTTGTGCATCGTTCACCGTATTAAGCTTACTTTTCGCCAACAAAAGCTCACGTACTTTAATTTCAACAACGATTTCTCATCAATTGTTTCACGGTTTCTTCTTGATTTTGTAAAATCCCGCGAAAGATACGATTCTTTTCTCGGTTTTAATCAAAGATTTGTAAAATCCCGTGAACGTTAATTGATTTCAATCCACAACAACAATCACTTTACCTACTTAAGATCCGATATCCATTCACAACATCACAATGTCAAATACCAATACCAATTTGCAAACACAAACATCAAGTGTTCTTCAGAATGACACAGTTTCTTCGTGTTCAATTTCTAACATTCAAGAGAAGACACAACTTTCAAGAAGTAGATGCATGCACAGTCTTAAAGAAATCAAGTCTCTATTTAAGTTTCTCTCAGAAACTTTACAAGACTATGGCACGATGCCTATCTTCAAGAGAACGTTCTCTCAAGACTTGGATTTACTAGAACAACATCTTACTAAAGATATACTTTCTAGATTGATGCACAACTACTTTTGACCTAATCTCAGAACAAAGTTGGAAAATGCTTTCCAATTCAGAATTCGAAGACGGATGAGGAATTATACAAGATACAATGCTCAATCTTCAATATGCAATGTCTGTACCATTAGATTCCATCAGAATACATGCTTGAGATAATTCTTCATCAACAACGGACACTACATTTGTTGAAACAAAAGATGTTGATGCAGACACAAGAAGATCACTCACATCAAACACAAGCAGTGAATTCTGATTCATTGAAAGTTGATTTAGTTGTCATACAAAACACTTGTTCTGAGAAAGAAGACAGTAATTCAGAGACTGCATCCAGCAAATCAGCAAAGGAATGCAGCTTGAAATTCTCAAACACAAGATGGTTTCCTAGCAATCAAATACCAAGATGTCAAAAGCAAAAGATGAGATGCCATGACATATTTTCGATCTCTTCATTCACACCTTCAAGTTCTTTCAAAGATACTGAAAAGCACTCCACATCGAACATGGATTCAAATGGGCATTCCATGTCACTCTTTGGTCAAAATGTTGAATACTTCACAGAACAATGCCCTCAACGTAATCACTACAAAAGCTACTTGACAAAGATGAATTTCAAGAAGATGGATCCATGACAGCCTTTTGGGTGGTAAACAACCAGTTCCAAAAGTTCATCGATTCAAAGTTTACATTGGATTATGACAGTCAAATGACAGACACATACTTTGTTGAATACACTGGAATCGAGGTTCAACACTTCAGAGATACACTACTCCAACACCTGGGTAATGTTAAGAAGTCAGTTGGCTGAAAGACACTCTAAAAGACAGTATGAAAGAAGGGTGAATAAAAGACAGATGCAGACGCAAGAGAGTAAGATTGATACGGGTAAAGCATTAGATGCTGATTTGGTTGACACAGAAAGCATTAGGACAGACTCAACAGTGCAAGATGACAGCAGCAGGTCAGGGAATGATACAGATGCTGATGATGCAGATATCAGACCCATTTATGACGGACGAGCCAATGCTGGGGTACATTTGAACTGCTAGATGTAATATCTCGCTATCGACAACACATACTAGCAACTGAAATCATTAATGAAGGAGGGGTGACCATATCCTGAAACATTCAAGTTTAAAAGGCCTATGCTTGATTCATCACCTGATTATCCAACAATGAATAACTCAAAACATCACTCGCGTCTAAAAATATTTGCTCAAAGAGGACAGTTCCCAATTTCAAAAGATTTTTCAAGAATGAACACATTGCATTGCTTCTCGAACTTAAATATCAAAATCAATCTTTAAAATCAGGGCAACATGGTCAAATTTTGAAACAAACAAGTAATAAAGCCAAGATTGAAAAGGAAATTGATGTACTTGAAACAATGAACATCGAATTAGAACATAGTGTGGCTACATTACGTAAGGAAAATGAGACTTTGAAACAGCATTACAAAGATTTGTATGATTCTATTAAAATCACGAGATCTAAGACTACAGAACTACAACATCTTGCTTACTAGTAATACTGAATTAATAGCTCAATTCCAAGAAAAGTTTTTGTAGTTGCGCTCATAAAAAATGACTTAAGGAAGCAAAAGGAAATAGTGTAGAGTAACTAAGTTTGATAAACCACCATCTTGGGAAACCGGTGTTACATCACTAAGAAACATTCATTGTTCGACACCCGAATACGTTTAAATTCCTAAAGGGCTCAAATGTCAAACAACCGGTTTTGCCCACCCAGTTTGATGTAAGACAAATTTGTCAAACCAGTCACTCAACCTTATTGCCTAAGAAAACAGAATCCGCCTTGCAAAACCAATCTGATTGCATCTAGCTCATCTAGGAATAGTTCTAAGAACATGCCAAGATTTAGTTCAAATGACATGGTTCATAATCACTATCTAGATGTAGCTAAGAAAAAGATACAAGAAAGAGATAGGAACTCAACAACTAGTGTGACTACTTCTGCTAGAATTCAAACCACTGCTGATGATAGCAAACCAAAACCTAGGAGCAACAATCAAACATCTAGGAGTTTGCATGTATCTAAGAGTAGTCGCGTTATGATAATGGTTGTGCCCAAAGCAGATCACTCTAAGAGTTCTAGTTCTTTCTCAGATTCCAAACAATTTGTTTGTTCTACATGTCATAAGTGTGTCTTTAATGCAAATCATGATGCTTGTATAACAAAACTCCTGAAGGAAGTAAATTCACGTGCTAAGATTCAATCCCATAAGACCAGAAACAGTAACAAACCCGTAGATCAAAAGAGTCATACTCAGAAACCTGGTAGGCAGATCTTTACAGGACATAGGTTTTCTCCTAATAAGACTTCCGCTGTGTATGAGAAAACATCTCCTAGATCTGATCTTAGGTGGAAACCCACGGGTAGAATTTTCAAATCTGTTGGTCTTAGGTGGATTCCTACAGGAAAGTTATTCGACTCTTGCACAAGCAAGGTTGACAGTGAACCCTCACATGGTTCAAATGTAGATATCCCTAATATTCATGAATGCAAACAAACTCTGGATGTAAGTGCAAGTACATCAATCAATGTTCAGAAGGAACAAAGTCTTGATTTAAGTGCAGGTACCTTATGTAATGTCAACAAGGAAAATCTCAAAGTATGGTTGCTGAAAAAGCTGATATCTCAGAAACCATTATCAAAGTGGATTCACAAATGATGATACAGTAAAATGACGTTTGATTACAACAAATCAAGCCTCGAACCTCAATGTCAAACGACGTTTGAACAAAACGGTTCAAGCCTCTCACCACAATGTCAACAGAAGTTCATCAAGCAGCTGAGACAGTAACAACGTCAAATGAGCTGGATTTGCTATTCGACCCTTTGTTCGATGAATATTTCAATGGAGAAAATCAAGTTGTTTTAAAGTCTTCTGCTGTCACTACTACTGATGCATCAAATAAACGTCAACAACAACCTGATTCAACTTCATCCACTTCAACTCTAGATACAACTGTCACTGCTAATAGAAACTTTGATTTGTAAATATTTTTGATTTATAGAAAATTTTGAAAAAAAAATATAAAACCAACAAAAAGAAAATAGATAAATATACAACCTAGAAAAACAAAATATAAAATCAAAATTTTTTTCAAAAATACCAAAAAGAATCTTCTCGACATGTCTCTTAGAATCGATAACATTTAAGTACCTAGAAATGTTGATTAACATCGACACAGGCGTGTAAATGAAGTTCGAGCAAGAATTTCAAATGCTTTCAAAACATGGCATTTCTAAAGTTTTCTTAATGACTTATGTACATTTTAGTGCATAACTCAGTCCCGAATGTAATAGGGAAGTGTACGCTTCAGTGCGCTTAATCTAAAAATAGAAGAGAAGTCTTCTATCATGTGTTTTTAAAATCGTTGAACACAATTTTTCAAAAAAAACTTTCAATGTCAACTTGTCCACAATATAAGTTGTGATATCTTTCCATAAATTTTCAAAAGCGAAAACTTTTCAATGTACAAAAAATTGTCTACAATATAATTTGTGATCTTTTTGTTCCATAAAAAGTGGTATTTGTTAAAATTGTTTGTTCAACACACCCTCCTCGAATAATTTTTATGAGGGGACTTTTTAAAAACAAAGCTTTTTAGATGTGTTGGGTACATCGCATGGAAATGTCAATTTATGTATCCAACACTTTCATGTGGAAATTGAAAATGTGAAACTTATACTGTCAATTATTATTATACAATTTTTTCACGTAAGGCATCTCACTCCGTCTTCAACATTTTGTTATCATACAATGTTTTTCATTCCTCATGTCCCAAGTTATAATAAATCTTGGTATCCCACATATACTGTTGAAGGGGAGCTATCGGAAAAATGAATTCATGCAATATCGTGGTATATTTTCTACCTCCAATAGGAATTTTCATGTCAATTTTAACAATTGAGTTATTTCAAATACAAAGTGTTTTATTATTTAAAATATGGGAGAAAATTGTAATTATAATATGATATAGGATGAAGGTGATCTTTTAAGACTCTAAGTGCTACTCTGCTGTCCTTTCATAGTGCTAAACAATTTCAAATCTCGGAGCACATTGTGAAGGGGGAGATATTTGAAAATAACAATGTCAGAAAATGGTTTTAAGGGTCGAAGCATTATACCCAACAACCTTTTAATTTCACATTAGTCTGAAGTCATACAAGGTGGTTAGTTAGGTATAAGTCCTACGATCCAACCAGAACCGGAGGGATCTACCCAAGGACAATCCATAGTTAGAAATAGCAGTCCTTAGGTATGATTAGAGAAGAATGTGTAATGCGGGGAAAATGCAGACTAAATTGAGCTAACAACAGGAAACAATCACAACAAGTGTGATACGAATGACGTCTTAGGTAAGCATTGAAGGGGTTGAAGAATGAATAAAGAAAATGTAGGATAAAGGGTAAAAGAAAAAGCCCTCCTTTTACACTAAACTTGTAAGAAACGGTCATATACATAAGCTATCAAAATCGCAAAGATGATTGTTGATATTTAAGAACGACATCATTGACCTATGATGCAATGAACAACCCTCCCAAAGCCATTCGGGTTTCTCTCAAAAGAATCCGTCCTCATTTTCACGGATATACACACGTAATCCTTGACCTCATTACTGTCCGAGGATTTGTGATATTGAATAGGTGCAGTCTGCTCCATCCACCGATACTAAAACCAAAAGTGCCCAAATCGAGTCTAGAGCCAGAAGAGATCAAAGTATAAATCTCATTAGACACACTGTCAATAATACCTTGTTTGAACACCATAAAGTTTACTACGCTGTAACAAAGACAGTATCACCTACGCATTATCCTTGAGATCTTGCATAAACATATGAGTGATACTTAAAGTAGCACGTGTAATGAAATCTGCTATGATTCCAACATCAAACAAGCTCTGTGGTAGGAAGGACTTGCAAGATTCTAATATGGAATGCAAGCTTGTGATTTTAACTGGTTATTCAATGTTGGTCCAGTAAAGAAATTAAACCGGACTAAATCAAAAGATAGTAAACTATCGTGATTCACTCTTACCGAGTGTCTGCTTTTGAGACTCTTCCAGTTAAAATGAGAGAACTAGCAAGATGGTGATTCTAAGTACATCTGAGTTAGAAGATCCTATGCTTTGAAGCTGGAAACCTGTCAAGGATATTCATTTAAATCTTAGCCTGATCACATGTATAGTATTTATAATATAAAACGGGGAAACCAAGTTAATGCAACCGAATCTCGAGATGAATGTAACAAAGCTTATTCATTTAATTGCAGCAACCGTTTTATTTCAGGATAAGTACTACGGTGTTGCAGGCCTCATTCCATCAAAGTCGATTCAATAACCTATCATGCTCAATACTCAAACCTTCAAAGTCAATCATTCAACGTCAAGATAGTTAATTCTAATCTTCCCCACCATCAAAGAGCCTCAAAGTCAAATAAAGAATCATCTAATTGGGGAGAGTGTTTAGAATCTATAAACACATATGTCAAACAAGAATTAACACGTATAGCCATGTTGGTCAAAGCACAGTTGATCAAGAAAGTTCAAAGCAAGATGATTCAATGTCAAGGAGATGAGCAAGATAACAATCTCAAAAACTCATAGTTCAAAAGATAAAGGCTCAAGATCACGATCACAAAGCATGAATGATCAAGCCATTACTAACCAGACAAACCAAAAAGGCAAGCATAAATGTCAAAATTCATATCTTCAAACGACATCATTAGTACGGAGGAGTATTGAAGAAATAGACCTCAACATTGGAGGAGATTGTTAGCCTTAATTTTATATAAGTCGAGAAAAGAATTTATCGTCTTATAGTCATAATAGTCTTGTAAAGTAAGTACTAGTCGGGGTTCAACGGGGGCTTGATTGTAATCTAATATTGTCCATGTTTTCGGGCTCAAAGCCAAGAAAACCAAGCCCCAACGCCCAAGTTAGAAAGCCCCATGCCACTCATGCTCAAGGGTATAAATAGAACCCGTCTCTACACGATGGAGAGGATGGTTGTTACCATTTGCATAATGTTGTGTGTGTGTGTAATCTTCCATCTCATAGTTCTCTCTAGAAAATCTTCTCAACTATTCTCTTATCTCTTTTCTACTTGTGCTTATTGTATAGCTTAATGTCTATGAAATGGATAAAGACACATTGTCAGGATAACAATAACAAATGAAATGTTGGAGTTGAAAAGTGAGAGGCTTATAAGAAAAGATAAAGGGTGTTTTTCCTACACTAGGATAGAAACCGGGTCAACTCATAATCTCTCGGATTTCATTCGTTGATTTCTGGTATTGACGTAGAACATCATGGACCCCAGTGGATGCCAATGCACAACCCCTCCTAGCACACTCAAATACTTTCTCAAAAAGTAATTTGTTGTTGCATTCGTCACACGGGAGATTAAACCATAATCTATCGACTTCTCATTTCCGAGAATGTGTATGAATAAGGACGTTTCTGCTCCGGTCTTGCTTACTAAAAGTGCCAAAGTCTAGATCCAATTTGATATTCAATGAATATCTTTAGGAACACAAAGGACATTAGTATTACAACATCAATATACAAAAGGTATACAATGATATAATGTCTTTATGACATTACATGTCTACGTACATTGCTGGAACATTCTAGAGTCCATAACTCCCTGTCAAATCCTACCATGCTAATCTCACTCAATAAGGCGGCCGCGCAGCGCGAACACAAGCAATACAGAGCCCTGCTCGCGTCTACACTGAGAGCCGCTGCGCGATATATGGAGATGTCGTTGACCTCCTGACAAAGTGATTCAAATAAGTGGCTTAACTATAATACTAATGATACGAAGTGTGGTTAATTGTGTCAGACCTATACATGGAGACACACGGTACGATATACACACGAGTTCTCACGTGCGTGCCGTGACACTACATGGCTGATTCCTTGTTCTGAACCCTAGAGAAAGCCGATATCAGTGATCACTTACCGGTCGTGGCGCAAGGCTTAGACAATCCCGCAGCACATATAATATCGAGTGGTAATACACTTGGACAGACACACTAGCGGGATGCCAAAAGGAAAACGCTTCTCACATTAGCCAACAACATAACTTCATATCTCACGACCCCTCATCTCTGATCTACTGATTTGATATCCAACACGCAAGACCTATCTACTGAACACGAGATACCTACAGGTGATGCTGAAGAGAGATAGTATCTATCTGCACCGTCAAGAATTAAGCCAATAGATACTCCTTGAGCAATGAGCCAACTTCAAAGTTGCCGTCTGCGAGAGCACATGTGCGCACTACGTGCTAAGCACTCTAGCTAAAACGCAGTGGTCGTATCTCATTCCACATCATGCACGTAGAAAACATATTAGCGGATTCTTATGAACTTGAGTTTTCTTTCAACCTTCATAAGAATGAAAGAATGACGATCCACAAATTGATGTTATGTGATTTGAGAAGAAACTATGAATGGGATGGATATTGGTATGGGTGGGTGGTCGGTGTACTGAGGTGTGGTTACTTCTCTCTATAATGGGAAGTGCAGCGAGTAGTCTACATAGAAGAGCAACAGATCACACAAGATATCTGTGAATCTCATTGTCTAGGCGTTGACTAGAGACAATTTTTTCACTCAGAGAATTGACAGTTTAGTATTCCACTATTGGACACAGATTACACACATCGTAGTGTAAGTCTTAGTCATACGTAGTCTGATTGTATGACACACGAAGGATGGTTCTCACAATGAGATATGGAAGTACATACGAGATGAGGCCATAGCAGTTGTAGGGCAGGTATATAGGAACTACAAGCTTAATGTCTGTAGGCTGACAGAGGCTGTGTACACAATTTCACTAGAGCGTCTAGCTATGACTATCTAAAGGTGCACCATGTACGAGAGAGGGAGCGATGTGGCACACTACGTTAGAAGCGATAGAGTATAGATCACTTGGAGACACGTTTATTATCTTACGTTTAGCTCAGAAGTAGATGGTCATCCATCTAACTAACATAGTATGTGAGTTGATTATGATATCATTGATGGTATTGAAACGCTGAGGAGAGACTTGGTTATGTTCTTACACAGTGACGTAGATATGACTATGAGCGGTAGTTTTACACACAGAGATGATTTTCTCTAGATAATGTTTAGAGTAGTTCTTAAATGATGGGTGTGAGCGCACTTCTTCTAAACTATTTTGCGATCTCTACAATGGAGAGGAGTGGGGAGACACACAAGGTGAGAAGAAACAGCGCTGACTGGACACGGGGATCGCACTAGTAGTTATCATAGTAGTGCTAGAAGTGGGACTAACGTATCATCGGTGAATGGTGGAGTCGAAGGGGGTTGTTATAGCGATCTATCAGTAGTTATGATCCGATGAGGGGATATGGCGAGATCCTCTGCGGAATTTCTTTAGAGTATTGGAACGAGGCCTGCGGAGATATCAGGTATCTTGGACTGTGACATATGGTAAAGTGTGGATAGGAGTGATGAGAGCTTAAGATTATAGGGAATTAGAAAGTATAGTGTCACTACGAGACGGCGTGCAAACTTCATTGTGAGTATGCGTAGAGGCAGAGATAACTAGATGATGAATGAGCACGCTAGTACACATACTGATTGGAGACAGCGGGGAATATTACTTTTAGTGATTGTGAGGGGTGGGGTGCTCTATGTGGATGACGTTTATTGGTTTATAGATAAGGGCGGAGTTTGCTCGCCGAGGCATTAGAGATGTATTATAGTACAAATATATTAAAATTTTTGCAGAACTCACTGGTAAAAAGTAGAGAACTGGATAGATCAAGTATTCATAGTATGATCATTTCAGGTAGTGAGATTCAATATTTAGGTGCTGTGCGTGAGACGAGGGATATAGTGATTTCTCAAGGTGTGGTAGGTTATATGAGTCGTTTAGTGTATAAGTACACAGATGCGAGGGTTGAGATATGAGTTGAGACAAGTTCACACAGGAGATTGGGGAGGGACACACTCTGACATGCTTAGTCCAGAGTGCGAGGAGAACTGTGATAGTGTTATGAATATCTATAGTTCGGCTGTAGATGTTGGCTCAATTACTGAATGAGGTAACAACACTACGCCATACATGTGATCTATAGGGGGAGGGAGATTGATACTTAGATTTATGTGTTTTGTGTTTTGAAGGGTGCATAGAGGGCACACTCTGTACAGTGTACCGGAGACATGTGTGATGATCACTTCAGTGCAGGGGAGGACTGTGTGAGGTGTTCATAGAGTGGGGCGGGTAACTAACTAGGTGCTAGAGATTCTAAGAGTCTTCCCGATCTTGACGAAGTCGATCTAGTCATTATATATAACTGAGCGAGAGAGTCAACGTAGTGAACAGACCTCATTCATAACAAGATACAACGAGCGAGGAGCACAAAGCTAGGTTGGGTGGGAAGTATGCACACGGCGACACACATCAATTATCCATTGTGCGAGGTTGAGATCTAGTGCTGGAGATGGTTCGTGTTATTGTTTGAGTTAGTTGAGTCTCTGTAGGAGTAGTGTATGTGGTAAAACAAGTAGTAGAGGATGGGAACTGGGACAGTGAGGAAATTATTAGTGAAGCTCAGCACACACCTCAGGTGTTGTTGGAGTGATAACGTCTACATCTACAAGATCAACAGATGATAATATATAGAGAACAAGTTAGATTGAGGTGGTGAGAGTGAGCAAGACTGAAGGTGGTTTTGGGAGGGTGTGAGCGATTTACAACACGTCAAGGGTTGGTGTCATTGATGATGATGTTCACAGCGGAGTGGTCTTGATCACGTTGTTAAGAAGGCACAATAACTAGTAGTTCAGGATTACAACTGACTGACGACAGTGAGGAACATTGAGAGATAAGACACACAAGTGTACTGTAGTAGACGATAGGACTTCATAGGATATCTGAATTATTGATAGTTCTCAAGAGGGGGATGATTGTAAAAAGTTGATTGTGAGGGCGAAAGAAGTGATTATAGGTGTTTAACGGAAAGAGATGTTTTAGTAAGTATTGTTGGAGAATTAAGATAAATTACACAGTATGATATCAATGTCATAGAATTAGATTATATGTAGGTCATAATGTCTATGATAAATCAGTTGTTGTGAGTGGAGTGATGGTTAGTATGTCTTGTTGTGATGAATTAATTGAGTGGTGTGTTTTGGTATATGACGTTGTAGTTGTTTTTTTAGAGAGTTTGATTGGACGGCATAGATTTTTAAGTAGATGTGTGATGCGGGAGTAGTTTATAGCAGGGAGTATTTGGCGGGATGAGATATTCTGAGTGGAGAAAGTGGTTGAGAGGCGGCGGAGTAAGTGAGGGAGAGTAGGAGCACAAAACTTTATCATCGTCTTAATAGAGGAGAACATCTTCCTGGAAAATATGTTACTATACTAGATACTCTAATAAACAATATTGACATGCCCAGTGAAACACATCCTTATAAAATGTAGATAAATGAGCCATATGGTGTTGAGCATTAGCACCATTTTCTATTCAACGACAAAAGGATCACTGAATGCACATGACACTCATATTATCTTTACAATAGACAGATTGCAATTACTAATAAAACATGCCACATGCGGTTTGGCAAGAGTCAACATGAATATCACAACCTATAAAAAACGTAGATCAAACACACACATACACAATTACATGCGGTTTTGACACACATTAAAAAACCCACACTAACAAACAAGTAGATAAAACACACACGACAATTAAGCTTAAGTGTATTAGACAACAACAATATCCAAAACATTAAAAAAACGCTAAGCATCAAACACACATAACATATAACAGTGACTTAAGACAATAACACAAGTTCTCTTTTATTCTCAAAGACCGCGCACATTCTCACCCCTCAACCGATTCTTCAATTGAACAAGTACTACTTCTCCCACTCAACACTCTCTCCTTCTACCTCTCCTTCTTCAAGAGACCTCTCTTGCAACTCTTTGAACCGATCGTCCTCATGAAACCTGCTGTACTAGCATCATTAGAGCACAAATAGCTTCAATTATGAGAGCCTGTCCGGACAGTTCACCATGAATCCCAAACCATTGAGAAGTTTCTTAAAGGATCTTCTCTAGAGTGATAAAACAAATACTGAAAGAATTGCCTTTTCATATTGAGACAGCAACTTAACTTCACACTCACACACTTAATTATTCATCGAGCACTCTGAGCCATCCTAAAAGGTCATCTTATCGACTTTCGAGACACCCGCCAGAAAATAACATAACTCAAACAACATCTTAGCTACCGAAGAAGTTGTGGCTACTAAGCAAGCAGCCGTGAGATGTCTTCTGACAATATCATTGCTCAATTAATGCTGCATCTCAAGTTCTCATCATCTTGTTAGTCTGTAGATTTTGGTTCTAATGCATTTGAATACCAACTCACAACTCACATATAAAACCACCACATTCCCACACTAAAAAATTATAAACCACACGCGTTGAGCCTATACACCCCCAACTTTAGAAGAGCCAACTTAACCCACAAATCCTTTAAGATTAGTGACCTACCCCTTAATATACATGTTGACAGCAAACTAACTAACGTATTTACACAGTAGTTACTAAAGACTTACTCTAGAAGCTTTTCAATTAAAGGTTATCCTTCGCTAGTATCCAACAACAAAACATAACAACACTTCTACTGCAGCAACAACCTACTTTCTTAATATGTAGCGAAATGCCACATCAAATTAACTAAATTCAGCTATTAGGTGTCAAGCGATTTAACACAGATATTTGATCATTTCTGGTTCTAGAATTTGCGTCCACAACTATGTAATTTGACGAGTCCTAATATCTATATTCGACAATTGCAGACAACTATGTTGAACGTCAATGCGTACAGTTCATGTGCGCGACATAATACCACTTGTGAGTGAACAACGAATATTGTGGTAGATCTATCGGATTGACGAATCCCGTTTATGTTTTACGCTGTACACGAGGTAATCAAAGAGGAAGGAAAAAGAATAAAAGAAAATAAGAAAAGCCAACATGAAAGAGTGAGGAAGAAACGATAATACTAAAGTGGCAAAAAATGAAAAATGAATTAAAAAATACACAAGACAGAACAGCCAGCAAAGAACCAACGCACTATATTTGAAGAAATAATGGATAACTGAGCAAATTACCTTTTCAAGAGGACTATTGTTTTCCTCAAAATGTCACTACGGTAGATTTTCATGTTAACTTGAGTGCATGAGCTAGGGCAATAAACTGTGTTTTCCATGATAGATTATATGTACAATTATTACCACTATTGATGACTTGTATTTAACCATTTCATTACAAACCTATGAATTTCACTCAACCTTTGTGTTGACCTTTTTAGCATGTTTATCTCAGGTAACTAAGCGGTTTAAGGCACGGAGTGACATGGACTTGAAGACGTCCAAACTTGTTTATCCATTTAAAACTTATTTTTCAATGTAATTTTAGGACCTCCATTTTGAAGAAACGTCTGATAAGATACGAATGATAACTAAATTTTCTAAAAACAGTACTCTTTTTGTCGTTTTCTATGATTATGAATTGTTGATTCATGATGTAAGACCACCCAAATTAGGCTTTACGCTTGCTATGTTAATTATCAAGAGTTGTTATAGATAGGTATCAAGCCGAGATTATAGAGAACAAGGTAAAAAACCTAAACTATAACTTATTTCCATCGCAAGAAAAGTCCCTCCCGAGCCAGTACATTTCCTGAATAGTATGTAAAGATACATAACTATTAATTAAATATAACTAACTTATGTTATTTCCACTTGGTTGTTACAGAATTATGTCTTCATCCACCACCCTATTATTATCCTATCTAATTCCAATGTCGAGGATGCTTTTTCTTCTACAAACACTCCTGACTATAGCCCGGCTTCACCGGATTATTTCCCAGCCTCACCAGGAAACACCTTTTCTGACCCTTCAGAAGATCTATCTAAGGATCTTTTAGCCTCGCTAACCATCTCGCCTTTCCACGATGATCTGTATATGAAGGTCATGCAAGCATATAATGCTACTAATAATGAATCACTTATTCCATCACCACGGGCTCCTATTGCTCCACCAACTATTTTGCCTCCATCTCTAGTGTTACCACCATCACCACTATTTGATCCCCGAGATTTCTTTCTTCCCGATGAGATTTTGCCACCTTAGAAACGAGTCCGTTTCCTATCACCCTCCTCTACTGAGTTCTCTACCCCACCTTAGGTATTTGAGATTGGAGAAAGTTCTCATAAGATGCATCTAGAACGTCATGAGGAACAGATCGAGACTATTTTGAATCACTTAGATGAGCTCCCTCTTGAGCGCATTGAGCACATGAAAGATAAGATAGAAGTTCTTGGTAACAGTCGAGTAATCATACAGCGAGATTTTGAACAACTTGAAACCGAACTTCAAGAAACCAGTACTCAGAGTTCTAAATTTTAGAGAGAGCAAATAAGACATGATGACGAGATTGTTCTTGCTCGCGTCAGGATTTCTACTCTAGAGATACTCATCAAGGATATTCAGGTTCGATACCGATCAGATATGAAGAATCTTCTAAACAAGATCCATAAGCTTAAGAACCACAAGGGAGGACCACCACCACCAGACTACTAGACTAGATCCTTATTATTTACAGCTTTTGTTAGAATCCAACCACTGGATGTGTGGCATAAATAATGACACTTGTCAAATTTTGACAATGTAAAATATGTAGACAAGTTGTTTATGACTTAATACAATGGTGATTCCATTATACCTCACTGTTTTATGATACCGATTTATGTTTATCGTGGTTGTCTATCCTATGTCCTGTATTACGATTACTCATGTACGGTATGATCCATAATGAGTTATCTAAGTGGTCGCGGTATCATACTGAAACCACTGGGAAGTAAACCCGTCCCCGAGAAACCTAATGAGTTAAATACTTGTTAGAATGTCAATTCCAAGATCTTCCGTTATAACCTACAATGTAATATCAAAGGATGTGTATTTCCTTGTTAAAACTTGCATCAAAATGAGAATCCATACAATGATATGTCAAATAAATTCAATATCACTAAGTAAGAAATTTTTTATTTTTATACGATGACTTGTGATATGACTATCATTATATGAATTCTTATACAGTGTTGTCTTGTAAATGTTGATAGAATGGCTCCCAAGAGGACACCAACATCTGCAGCACCAGCCATGTCTCAGGCTGCCATCAGGAAACTAGTTGCTGATAGTGTTGCCGCAGCTCTGGAAGCACAAGCTGCTACCATGGCAAATACTGACAATACCAATAGGAACACAGGGCCAAGAGAAGCTCCTATACCAAGAAAATGTAGCTACAAAGAGTTTATGAGCTGCCAACCTTTCAATTTCAAAGGTACGGAAGGCGCAGTTGGCCTCATCCGCTGGTTTGAACGAACTGAATCAGTATTTCACCGTAGTAACTATACCAAGGACTGTAAAGTAAAATTTGCTACTAGTACTCTAACTAAGGAAGCTTTATCCTGTGGAATTCATTCGCCCAGCCTATTGGAATAGAGGAAGCTTACAAGATCACCTGGTCTGAATTTAATCCGCTCTTAATAAAGAAGTATTATCCCCAAACTGAGATCAAGAAAATGGAAGATGAATTTTACAATCTGACGATAAAAGGGAATGATCTCAAGACTTACATTAGAAGATTCCAGGAATTGGGCAGTCTTATGTCCAACTATGGTGCCAAATTATGAGAAACTTATGGAAGTCTTCATCGGGGATTACCCAGAAGTATTGAAGGAAATGTTACTTGGCTTTAAAAAGCCTCATAACTTAGAGGAAGCCATTTACCATAACCCAGCGGTTAATTTATCAGTAACAAAGCACAATTCTTCGCAATGGAACCAATGAATACACAAATGAAGTTGATGATAGAAGAACCTACACCAACAACACAACTATAGAATAACAACGCAACAATGATCACCAACCGAACACAGGAATAGACGACAAGAAACCTTCAGGGCTTATGTGACAACCCCCCAAACTAAAATAGTAGGTATACCTGGAGAGCTTTACCCTGGTAATAAATGTACCCTGCATCACAACATGCCTTGCACTAGTCAAGTGTTGTTGGAAATGCTACGCAAAAGGTCAAAGTACTGCTAAGCGAAAAGGTGCAAAGTACAGCATAAGTCGAAGAATGAAGTACTTACTGCCTACTTTAGTAAGGAAAAGTCAACGTACTTCCATGTCCGTGGAGAAAGGAACTTAAAGGATTATCATAAAACAGTTATGTTTTAGTTAATTATCTTTTAACAGTTATTTTAAAGATTATATTGAATTAGAGTTTTAAATATACAAGGACTGTACACCTACTAGAGTTATCCTTATGGTTATAAAAGGATCACTAGGAAGGTATTAGAATATAACGAAAAACACGAATCATTAGTATTGTATTTTAGGGATCTGCAATTTAGGCAGATTCAAAAAGTTTATAAAAGAAATCGTTTGAGAAACTATTGTGTGTTCTTCTTAAGTGCTGCCAACTAGATTCCGCATAGTTGACAGTATATCAGTGTTTCATTAAGGAATAACGATCCTACAAGTGTCAAACTTGCAACAAGGTGGGTCATTTGACCAGGAACTGCAGAAACAAAGGGCCAGCCACTAGAAGCAACCTACAGCCAGTATGAGTAACTTGTCATGCCTGTGGGGAGAAAGGGCATTACAGAAACCAATACCCAAAAGCAAACAACAATGCCCTTGGAAGAACATACTTGCTGAGGGACAAGAACGCTCACCAAGACCCGAACATAGTCACGGGTACGTTCCTTCTAAACCAACATCTAGCTAGAGTATTATTTGATTCAGGAGCCGATAAAAGTTTTGTATCCATATCTCTTGCTTCTAAGCTTAATATCTCACCAATTACACTAGATACTACTTACGACATTGAAATGGCCGATGGAAATCTAGTAGGCACTAATACCGTTATCCAGGGTTGCACCCTGATCTTGCTAAACCAACCTTTTGAAATTGATCTCATGCCGATTAAACTCAGTAGTTTCGACGTCATCATTGGTATGGATTGGTTATCCATGTATCACGCTAGAATTATCTATGACGAGAAAGTCGTCCACATCCCAATTGACGGTGAAACTTTGATCATACGAGGTGATCGAAGTAAAACCCGACTAAGCCTCATATCCTGTATAAAAACCGAAAGGTATATATCCAGGGGATATCAAGTTTTCGTAGCCTAAGTAATGGAAAAAAAGTCAGACGAGAAATGATTAGAAGATATACCGGTAGTCAAAGAATTTCCGTAAGTCTTTCCTGAAGATCAACCCGGCCTTCCTCCGGTTCGCAAAGTAGAATTCCAAATCGATTTAATTCCGAGAGTGGCACTAGTAGCTCGAGTACCCTACAGATTAACTCCTTCAGAAATGCAGGAACTATCTGACCAACTACAAGAGTTAGCAGACTGAGGTGTTATCCGACCGAGTACTTTGCCCTGGGGAGCTCCTGTCTTATTTGTTAAAAAGAAAGACAGATCTTTCAGAATGTGTATTAATTACTGGGAGCTGAATAAACTCACCATAAAGAATCGTTACCTATTATCCACCAGGTGATGATCTATTCGACCCAACTTTAGGTTCGAGTGTGTTACTCAAAAGATTGACATGGAAGATCAGGATTAGCACCAACTGAAGTCAGGATGAAGATATTCCTACACAGACTGCTTTCATAACGCGGTAGTACGGAACACCTAGAATTCCAAGTGATGCCATTTGGTTTAACTAACGCACCTGCTGTGTTCATGGATCTCATTAACCATGTGTGTAAACCATACTTGGATAAATTTGTGATAGTGTTCATTGATGATATTCTTATCTACTCTCGTAACAAAGAAGAACATGTTGATCACCTGAGAATAATCTTGGAATTACTCAGAAAGGAGAAACTGTATGCTAAATTCTCCAAATGTGATTTTTGGATTAGTATCGTGCAATTTCTTAGGCATGTGATTGATAGTCAAGGAATTCACGTTGACCCCGCCAAGATTGAAGCAGTTAAGAATTGGGCATCTCCTACCACACCTACAGAAGTACGCCAATTCTTAGGACTTGCCGGTTACTATCAGAGATTCATTAAAGATTTCGAAATCTTTAACTGAATTAACCCAGAAAAACAAGAAGTATATCTGAGGAGAAGACCAAGAGTCAGCTTTCCAATTGCTAAAACAGAAACTTTGTGAAGCTCTAATCTTAGCATTACCAAAATGAAACGATGACTTTGTCGTTTACTGTGATGCATCCCATCAAGGCCAGGGAGCAGTGTTAATGCAAAGGGAAAAAGTTATTGCATATGTGATATGTGTGAAAACACATATCCGTTTTATATCAAAAATGGCCTTAAAAATACAAAATTGTGCTTTAAATGCTTGAATATTGCTTGTTTTGTCTTTGTGATTGTGTAGGTACGGATATTGCAAAAATCTCAAGAAAACGGTCAAAACCAGACAATCACGGACACGAGAACGGAATAGAGAATACAAGAGCTGGGAGAATGCTATCAAAGGTCAAAAAAAGTCAACTGATGGTCAACCACAAAAAGACAAAAAAAACCAAAAATACCAAATCAGTCCCTCAAAGTTAACCAAATTGCAAAAATGGTCCCCTAAACCCTAACGGTGTTAACTCTTTTTATTATAAGAGTTAACACCCGTTAACCTTATAACAACACCAAGTCCGAGCCCAAACACACCCCGTGGCCCAAACCCCTTTATAAGCCTAAAAGTTAAATGATTATAACCCCGGGTCAAAGCATAGTCAAACTCCCACCCCTTTTGTAAAAGTAAAACGCGGGAAAAATTGTTACTACTGTTCACCCGTCTTCAACCTTTTACCCAACGTCACAATCAAAGGATAAATGCAAATTGGCTACGTGGATTAGCAATTCAAGTGATAAGGTACACCTTGGCAGAGTTACACATCTCTAAACGCTCCTATTGGTGGAAACCTAAAAGGGAATGACACGCGGGTCTGACAAAAAACACACCAAGGGCTAGATTTTTGCACTAAAAGGCTTGAAAAAGAAGCACAATGGCTCTGACACACGAAATACCACGTTGGCAATCCGTGTGCTCACCAAAGTGATCCAACGGTTTAAGATAAAGATCTAATGATTAGCAAGATTCAAGGGCAGAGGTTTATGGTAGCATCTAACAAACTCCAGGACCTAGAAGCTTCTTTGAGGGCTATAAATAGCCCCTCACATTCACACATACGAGATATTTAGTTTTAGCTTTTAAAAATTTAGCTTATGTACTTTTTAGCTTTTAAACTCTAGCTTTAATTTTCAAATTCTGTTATAGCAATTCCTTTAAAAGATTGTAATCAATTTCCAAGTTAATGAAATCTAGTGTTCTTTTATTCAATCTATCATAAGCTCTTATCATTTTCAAATGTTTTTCAGTTACTGTTTCAAAAGCTCCTAATAAGCTCATACAATCTCTTTGAGTCTCTAAGCTTAAATTGAGCTATTAATAAGCTTTTAATATACTTAAACCAATGCATATCAAGTTTTAAAAAAAAACCATGCAATCAGTTTTTTAAAACCTTTGCTATGATTAGAGTTATTTGGATATAAGCTACAATGGAAGAGCTTATTGGACCCTACTAGCTTATCCTCGTGATAAGCTAGAGCTGTTGAAAGCTCTTTTGAGCACTATTGCCTTTGTTTAGCTAAGGTTTCAGTAAGTTTCCTTTTAAATTCAAGTCTCTTAGCTTAATTTTGCATATGCTTATATTCTGCTTATAGTCTAACTTATTTGTGCTTAATTCTGTCTATTTGTGCTTATTAAATATGTTTGAACATTTGTTTTTAGCTTTTATAGCATAGATCTTAGTTTTTCATAACTTGTCCTAAAAATCTATAAAAATCAAAAAAATATTAGCTTAGCTTATAGCTTCTTGTTTCTAGCTTATTTGCTTATAGTTTTATGCTCATTAAGGTTGTTATAATCTATTTGTTATCTGGTATTTAGGATTTAAGCTCTTAATTTCATTTTCATAAGCTAAAATGGTTTTGAGTCTAGTTAAAGGGGTGTTTGGCATAGCAGTTTTAACTTCAAGTTAAAACTGCAGTTGGCCTTTGGAAGCTTTTTAATTTTGGTCAAATCTCTCACATAAGTTAGTCTAAGCAAGTTTATAAGCTATGATTAAAGTTAGAATTATATTTCGACGTAGTTTCGTTTTTCATAAATCCAACTCTGTCAATTTCTATTTGCATTATAAGCTTTGTTCTGTCCTAGCCTTTACATTTGCTTAATTTACATTTAGACTTATGTTTTAAGAATGTTAGAAGTAAAATCTTAGGTCTGCATTGAAGGTTTTTAGACTTGGTCTATATGCATGTCAACTGTATCAGCAGTGTTAAAAAGATAAAAGTCATTTTCTAGCTTAATTTGCAGTAGGTTAAAATAGGTGTTAGGTTTTAATTTTTAGCATAAGAAGAGCATATAAATACTATAATGTTACAATTTGCATTTAGTTTTTAAATTCTACCTTATTTTGTCATCTAGATTTAAGCTGCAAAATTAACTTTTGTCTTTTCATTTTCAAAGTAAACTCAGCATGATTTAAGTCTTAAGTCTGTGTTCATAGTGCTTTTTCATTAAGCTATTTGTTTCAAAATCATTTTCAGAAGTAGATTTAGGTAGCTATTAGTTGTAGAATAAGCTTCAATAAGCCATTTCCCCACAAGGATCCAAGAGCTTAACTAAAAATAAGCTCAAAGATCCCTGTAGGGAATGTTTTGGTCTCAGGTTTTGTCAAGTGCTTATTTTATTTTTTTAGCTTATTTTCTTAAAAGATTTGGCTAAATTTGTTCTTAAATTAGCTTATTAGGATAGTTTAAAGTAGTTCTTAGCTTATTAAAGTCCTTTCACTTATTCTAGTTTCTTTTTAAGTTAAGCCAAAAGTACTAAGATCATTTAGCATATAGCTGTTTCCTATAACTTTTTAATTGCTTAATTATATTTCAAATTGTGTTATGCTTATTGTATAAGTAGATTTTTATAGCTTTACCTTTAAGAAGTTGTTTAAGCGTTTAAGCATAATTTCCCACTAGCTTATAGGAATTCAAGCCCAAAGATGCCATTAGGGCTGTTTGTTTAAATTTCCTCTTAAGAAGCATATATAGATTTTAAGAGCTTTATGGCTTATGAACTCTTGTGCTTATTTCTATATGTTAGACACATTAGCATAGGTCTTAGTAATTAATAGCATATTGGTTTTCATTAATAAAGCTTTGTTACTTTATAGTTTTCTTAATATTTTGAAAAAGTCACATAGAATTGAAGTGAATCTGTTAGTTATAAGCTTTAAACAGCTTATTTAGGGCTTTTCACAACAAAACATGATGCTATAAAAAAAGTTGCTTATTAATCAGCTTTCTAAAACTTGCTCTATATTTTTTTTTTAAAAAAAGGGGGAAGGTGGAAATCGAGGGTGACAAGACTCCGAACCCCCGACCCTCAACACCCCAACCCCGTTTTATAACCACTCAACAACACACTCCCACTACCTAAACAACGCCCCTGGGGTCTTTCGTTATTACTTTGGGCACAATTAATACTTATACACTTTTACCCATTTTGCCTATAAGCTGTTTTTAGCTTATTACACAGCTTATTCGATAAGCTGTGTAAACAACATATTTTTACTAGGCCCTACTTATTCCAAGCGATTTCGTATTTTTTCTAGAATTTTATAAAAAAGGTTAGTATTTTTTAAACATTTAATTTGTTTAAAAACTTTAAAAAAATCATAAAAATTAGAAAAAATAATCAAAAAAATATATATCATTTTTTTAAGAAAAATTTCTTTTATCATAAAGTTTATATGTAAAGAATTAGTTTTGCTTTCGTAGGGTTAATTTGCAAAATTCATTTTTAAAAGAACTGGATTCGTTCCCGTCTCATTTTTCGTGTTTTATAGCTCAATTTCAAACTACCGTTTTTGTTCTAGATATCTTTAACTTACTTTTTAGTCATTAAGAGTCATACTAAAAAGAAAATTTTAATTTAGCTTTAAATTTAAAATTTAGGTTTTTGACTGCGTTTAGGGTTCCCGTTTTGCGTTTTTAGTTAAAGTTTAATTCCCGTTATTTGTTTTCTAGCTTAATTGTTTATCAATTTGCTTAAATTTTAATTTGTAAAAGAAGTAGATATCAAATCAAATCTTTGTTTCCATTCAAATCTTGTCCAACTCAAACGTGGATATCAATTTCACAATCGTTTGGGATAACGACCCGGAATCATACTTCCCGATTATATACGTATCATATTATATATATTATTAAGCTTTTTTCTTTTTACCTTTGTCCTCAAGGGTAAATTTGGTAAATTTTCCATCGTATTATATATTTATTTTACGAGTGTTGGTTACTACAACAATTTCGCCGCTCCAAAACGTCAATCTATTATTAAGATTCTTAGATCGTTGAAGATATGGTTATCGTAGATTTGAAGACACCTTTCGTTTTGAGAATAAATTGTTTTTGTTTAAAAAATCAAAAATAAAAAAAAATAAAAAATATAAAAAGTAAAAAATATTATCCTTTCTATAGTATAATTATGCATAAAAAAAGAGTCAAAATTGTCCAAATAAAAAAAAAATAATAAAACAAAAGTTGGTAAAAGAACACCAACAAATAATACATTCAATTGAGGTATTATCCATTAGTAAGTTCCCAACTCGAATCAAAGATTTAAAAACTTGCCATTTGTGTCATTACGAGAGACGGCTCACCTTGAAAAAGTAACAATTTTAAGCAGTTACCGAAGTAAATTTGATTGATTTGGTTTAAGTTTGTCTATCCTCGTTATCCGTAAAAATAGTTTGATAAAAAAATAAAAATAAAAAAATAAAAAAAATAAAAAATAAAAAACATTTAGTTAATATTACCTATCTACTTTGTGCAAGCGCACAATTCGTTCTCAACACCGTAACATAAACCGTCAACACAAGCCTCACCGGACAGTTAAGAACTATTTAATTTTAGAAGAACCTTTTGATCATCCTCCCCTAGTTCCGATGGCCAATAACCGGACATATGCGGAATGATGCTACCAAGCACCCACCGAGGGTTACGAGGATGCAAATCGTAATTCCTAAAAATCATGCAAATTTTGAGTTTAAATCATGGTTTGATCAATCTGTACAAAACAAACTTTATTTCAGACATGATAAAGAGGATCCACATCTCACATCCGTTTTTCAATAAGATCACCTCAAACGATGAGATTCCCTGGACGTCCAAGCACGTCCAATTAAGCTTATGCATTTCTATTTTCTCTTGAAGGTTTAGCCACGGATTGGCTAGAAAAAGAACCATCCTCTCCGATCAATTTTGACATGGGATGATCTGTTTCAAAATTCATTAATCAATCTTTCTCCTCAAAAACGACAAATCTTCGAAACGAAATCACGAGAATTTCAACAAAGATTTGGACGAATTCATTTGTAAACGAGGCTTGGGATCATTTATGACTTCTTCGAGCAGCCACATCACGATTTTCAGAATAACATCAACTAGATACGTTTTACAATGCATGTGAATGCTAATGATCAGATACATTGATTCCGCTGCGGGTGGAACTTTTATTGATAATATGCCTCGTGAATGCTTGAAAATTTATCGAAAGTAAATCCAAGTTTCGTAATTCACGAAACAAGCAGTCCGTTGCCGAAAGTAGATCGAATTCATCTACCCCCGGAATTTCACGACCGATGTAGCTGCTCTTACAACCCAGTTTCCTGAACTAAGAATATGATGAAGACTATGCATATACGACGAAGCAAAAAGCTCAAGCTCCCGTGCCCGAAAAAGCGGTTGAGTCAGATTTGTGAAACTTGTGGAGGTGCTCATTCCTTATATAAATTGTCCACCACCAATGGCAAGTGTTTATCTAGACAACATTCAAGAGTCTAACGTTTCACAAGCTGCTTGCAACAATTTTTAAATCAAGAAATACCAATTCTAGACCTCTGATTGTTTGCAAATCAAAATTAAATCCGACCTCACTGGTTTTCCTCCGATTCATAACAATCAAAACAATCAAAACCGTTTCCAATCAAATCAAGGAAATAATTTCACAAACCAAAATCGAATGAACCAATTTCAATCAAAACTGGAAATTAACATATCAAGACCAATGTATCAACCCCTGACTAGTCAACCGACCAGTTTACCAAGCTCAAACAACCTTATCAGTTCCTAGCTACCGCAAATTCAAGGTGTTTCCAAGACCGATTTTGATAAATATGTCAAGGCTAATCGATGCCCAAAATTAAGGAATATGCCAAAATCAAAGGCCAAGGTTACAATACCAGATGAACAAATTTAATGGAAAAGCTTTCCTAAGTTCGTAAATTCCTAATACCGCTTCAACTTACGAATTCAGTTTCTCTTCAAGTCACACGTTATACAAACGCCGAAGAAGACTATAAAGGTTAATACTACCCAAGCGGAGTAGGCTGTATCAAGGACCTACGATTCCTACTTCTTCTCCTAGAGTAACAGAACGTAGAACCGAGGTGACAAAGGACACGGTTTTTCCTACTAATAACACCGAAGACGTCCAACCTCCGGTTGTCCCAGTTGAAAACTAAAATCCAGTTTCCGAGCCATTGTTGCTACTCCGTTAGTGCTCCGATGCCGTAACCCGAAACCAGTCGATCCTTATCCTTCAATTCGAAATGATGAAAGAGCCGTGAAAATGCTAGACGAACAAAAAGAGAAAATTCTATGAAATCTTTAAAGATATGAGTTTCGAAATTAGCTTCATGGATGCTTTGACTCTAATTCCTAAATTTGCTTCAACTCTTAAAGCCTTAATCGGAAATAAAGAAAAGCTTAGTGAGATGGCTAGAACCCCTTTGAACGAACATTGCTCGGCGGTCATACTTAACAAGTTACCCGAAAAACTTGGTGACCCCGACAGATTCCTTATTCCATGTAAATTTTCCCATGAAATGGATGAGTGGCTTACCTTGGCCTATCTTAGTTCAAGCATAAAATCTCATGCCCATTTTCCGTGTGAAAAAGCTCAACCTCCAAACCTGACTCCGACGTGCATGACACTAGAACTAGCAGACCGTTCGATTTCACGATCGATCAGTATTGCTAAAGATGTCAACGTTAAAGTTGTGTATTCCAGTTTCCAGCCGACTTCGTGGTCGTAGATTTTGAACCAGACCCTCGAGTACCTCTAATTCCTCTGAGGTGATCCTTAAGACCAATGCGTGCTTTATGATAGACGAGTTATAGAAGGTGAAATATAAACCCTTCGAGTAGACAAGAGCCCATTACATACAACTAGATCAAACTTCGAGATACTCGGATAATTATAATGATATGACGGCGAATCGAATCGACGTTGTTGAATTAGCTTGTGAGGAGTAATTCCACAGAAGTTCTAGATTATCAGACGTGATCGCCATGGAAATCCACTCAACCGGATTACCCGAAGTTTCAAATTCTTCTCCGACTCTCACTCCTTTCGGGGATAGTGATTTTCTACTCTAGAAGAAAGCGGATTCTTTTCTTGCTCTAACCGACGATCCAACATCACCGAAGATGATGATCCTATTATGGTACCCGAATGGGACATATCTTATTCCGAAAGCACATCCTTTAATATGAACCTTCACCTCCTCCGAACCAAGAAATTATTTGCCAAATCAGGAAGGAAACTTAAACTGTGTGAAAGCCAAAACTGCCAAATCTTCAATTGATGAACTTCCCGAGGTCAAACTTAAAGACTTACCACCTCATCTCGAATATGCATTTTTGGAAGACAACAACAAGTTGCCGGTCATAATTGCCAAAGATTTAAGTGTCGATGAAAAGACCGATCTCATAAAGGTTCTAATGTCCCGAAAGCGAGCAATTGCTTGGAAACTCTTCGACATAAAGGGTATTAACCCAGAATTTTGTTCTCATAAAATTCTAATGGAAGAGGACTATGAACCAGCGGTCCAACATCAGAGAAGGGTTAATCCAAAGATCCATGATGTCATTAAAAAAGAGGTTGAAAAACTTCTTGACGCTGGATTGATCTACCCAATCTTGGATAGTCCTTGGGTGAGCCCAGTGCACTGCCAAAGAAAAGAGGGATGACCGTAGTGACCAATGATGAAAATGAGTTAGGTACCACCTAGAATTTAAACGGATAGAGGTTTTTGAATTGATTATTCGAAATGAACGAAGCTACCCAAAAAGACCACTTCCCTTTGCCGTTTATGGATCAAATGCTTGAGAGACTCGCAGGAAATGAATACTATTGTTTCCTCGATGGTTTCTCGGGTTACTTTCAAATACCAATCGATCCGAAAGATCAGGAAAAGACCACATTCACCTGCCCATACGGAACGTTTGCTTACCGTCGGGTGCATTGCCATTTGGCTCATCATGCACTGCAGGCACATTCCAAGGTGTATGATGGCTAATTTCACATTATTATTATTGAAAAGACAATTGGAAAGTTTTAATGGAATGAACATTTTAGTTTTTGGAAATTCCTTTCTCCTAATGTGACTTACCAAATTAGTAAAAGATTGCCATAAACTGTGAGAAGTATACTAATTTTGGCTCTAAATTGGGAAAAAATGACGCCAATTTAGGGTGAACGAAGGCATCGTACTAGGACAATAAATTTCAAATAAAGGAAATCGAAGTCGACAAACCAAAATAGACGCATAGCTAATTACTCACCCAACTATCGACAAAGTTATTAAGGATTTTTCCCGACATGCAGTTTCTAACCGTAGATTCATCAAGACATTTTAAAAATTTCTCGACCCATGACTCATCTCCTTGAGAAAAACACATCCTTTCATTTCTTCGAGAAGTGCATTTCCTAAGCTTTCAGACCTTAAAGAAGAATTAAACCGATACCTACCAATTCTGATTGCCCCCGACTGGGACCAGCCCAATTGAGCTTATGTGCTCGATCAAATTCGACTATTGCATAAGTTGTGTTTCTGGTGGCAACAATTAAAGAAACACTTTAGGCCTATACATTATGCAAGCAAAACAATGACCGAGGCGGAATCGAACTACACCACAACGGAAAAGGAAATGTTAGCTGTGGTGTACGCTTTCAAAAAATTCCGGTCATACCTCATCATGAATAAAAGCATAGTGTATACTGACCATTCCGCCGTAAGTACCTATTTGCTAAAGAAAAGATGCCAAGTGCATAGATTGCTAAGATGGTTTCTCCTTCTCAGGAATTCGATTTAAAGTAATTGATAGAAGGAGCCAGAACTACTCGCCGAAATCATCTTCCCGATTAGAAAACCCATAAGAAAATGTTCTCAGAAATCCAAAGGAAATTAACGAAAAATTTCCTCTCGAGACACTTAATATGGGTGACTTCTCGTGTGACCAAAGTACCCCGACCGTTTATGTCCGATTATGCAAATAACCTACGCGTGGAAGATTCATTGACAAAGGAATGTTCAACTCAGCAGAAAAACAAATTTTCAAAGATGTCAAACCAGCTATTTTTTGGGACGACCTTTTTTATTCAAACCGTTGCAGATCAATGATCCGCTATGTGGTTTCAGGCCAAGAAGCTGTCGACATCCTCACAACTTGCCATAGTAGACCCACCGGGGGACATTACGGTGCCAACTACACTGCCAAAAAGGTTTTTGATTCATGATTTTATTGGCCCACAATCTACAAAGATGCCCATGAGTTAGTCAAAAACTGTGACTCATGCCAGCGTCAGGGAAAAATTTCACAACGTGATGAGATGCCACAAAATTCCATCCAAGTGTGTGAAATCTTTGATGTATGGGGCATAGACTTTATGGGACCATTTCCGTCATCTAGAGGAAATAAAGTACAATACTCGTAGCAGTTGATTTACCTATCCAAATGGGTTTGAAGCCAAGGCGCTCCCCACACTAACAAGATGCTAGAGTTGTAGTTAAGTTTTTGAAATCTCTTTTTGACCGATTCGGTACACCGAGAGTTTTTATAAGCGATTGTGGGACCCATTTCTATAATGACAAATTTGCTAAAGTAATGTCTAAGTATGGGTTCACTCATCGTCTTGCTACCGCTTACCACCCTCAAATGAGTGGTCAAGTCGAGGTGTCGAATCGTGGGTTAAAACGTATTTTAGAAAGGACGGTTGGAGAAAACCGTGCCTCATGGTCCGATAGGCTTGATGACGCTCTATGGGCATTCCATACCGCTTATAAGACACCAATTGGTTGCACCCCTTACAAGCTCGTGTATCGAAAAAGTCGTTTCATCAATTATCCAATTATAGCATAGAGCGTATTGGGCATTAAAACATGCTAATTTTGATCTTAAAACCGCGGGCGATCACCGGAAGCTGCAACTTAATGAACTTAATGAGCTTCGTGATCAAGCATACGAGAATTCTTTGATTTATAAGGAGAGGACGAAGAAGCTTCACGACTCAAAGATCAAAAACCGCATTTTCAATGTTGGTGATCAAGTCTTGCTTATTCAACTCTCGCTAAAGAATATTCTCAGGACGCTTAAAACCCAATGTTCCGACCCTATTCACTATAACCGAAGTTTTCCCATATGGCACTGCCAAATTATCCACTCTGACGGATCAAACTCAAAGTGAAATGCCACCGACTGTAAGCACTACTTCCGGTAGGGGAACACACCAACCCATGGTAGTCCTCGGAATCTCTCCAGACTTTCCCCTAAGGACGAATGAATTCAGGGATACGAGTCAAGCTATGTGACTCGTTTAACCGAAAAATAAAGCCGCGTCGTGGGAGCCAACCCATATATACCATTTTTTTTTCTAGCTTCTAGATGCGTTGGTGAGAAGGCTTGTACTCTTTCGATTTCTGTTGTGTTTGTACTTGTGATTGTTTGCAGGATTGACCCAAATTTTCTGAAGTCTCTTCATGTTCGGTGTTTTGTCCGGGGGGCATGGGTGGTCCACTCGAGCTTCTGAGCCTTGCTTGCCATTAGTTTGGGAAATCCATAATCCTAAAGATATTTATCATCTAAATCATTTATCTTATAGCACATTTATAAACCGGCGTAACAAGATTTTTGTGATACTTTCTTCCAGGCTTGAGTTATCATTAGACCTTATTTGAGCTCTAGTATGGGGTTTTATAAGTCTTATGCTAGGAAACATTAAAGGACAATGTTTTGATTGTTATGTATGGGATAGTAATATCTTCGATATGATCTTGCCTACTTTTACCCTTGATCTCACGTACCCCGTTTTCCCACCAAAATTTTTAAAAAAAATATATGAAAAATTTAAAAAATTTTAAAAATAAAATAAGTGTTTTTGTCACAATCTTAACTTTCTTGCTGGGTAGAATAAGAGTAAATTTTGACCCGATCGAGCGTGTTTAAGGTCTCTAGCTTGTTCCATAACTTTTTATGCTAAGCTTCCGAGATTTTTTACAAAGAACGAAAAATGATAGAGTTAAGTATGAGTAGGATGCAAAACAAAGGATATTAGGAAATCTTAAGAGTTCATATTTAATTTGTTGCTTTTACTCCCAAAAGCTCTTAACCGATTTAATATACGTGCGTTTTTTGGGAGATTAAACTTAAATCTAAAATTTTATATGTAAAATATATCAGAAATTTTAGGACTTAGTTCAAATTTATACTTAATTTTTCAAAAAAGAGAGTCTTCTCAATATAAAGTAAAAAAATGATAGATGAATAATGAAGAAATATAAAAAATATAAAAAGTAAATAGCAGTGGGCTGATAAAAAGTTGCTACCCTCTTATTACATGGCTCACAAACCGATGTGTAGTCATCTAAAGAAAGCCCATAGTAAGAATAAATAATCCGATACCGATAAAAGTTTCAGCATCTTGCCGGCTCACAACCGATGTTGCAGCCTCTAGAGTTCGAAGGTAAATTTGCATAAAAATTTAATATTAAGTAAATTATAAATAGATTTCTTTTTGTTAAATTTAAATATGTCTTTTTGCACTTTGACTATTCTATATTATATAAGCTATGAATATTCGTAAACCTGAGAGGTTTTTGAAAACCTAAGGTTCCGTTTAAGTCTCGATACTTAGTCACTGTGGGGTGTCAAAAGCCCTGTCATTAGCCGCAAGGTGGGATGTGCGGAATGAAAGTCGCTACATTATGACACACCTTTCAAACACATTATTCTTGGGTGGGAACGTGAAGCATAGTATGTTTGCAAAAAACGTTGATCCATGTTAAAATTCAAAATAAGCACATCACTACATTAAGAAAACTGAGTAAATGGTCCGGGAGTGAAAAATTCACCAAGTTGCAAATATGAGTATTAGATAGCATTTTTTTTTTTTTTTGTATTTATCTTATTTCGTTTAAGCTTTGTTTGGATAATGAAAAATCAGGAACTGAACGATGAATTTATCCTTTTTGGGGGTGGCATTCTCGGTCGAAATGCATCTTGTTCAATGATCCCAATGGTATAGAAATAACGAAAGTCAAAATCATCTCAGTTATATTATTTAAAAAAATATATATGAAAAAAGTTTTAAAAATAGAAAAATAAGGTGTTTTATAACTTGTGATCTCTAAACTCTCTCAACAAAAATCTTTGCTACTTTTCAAAGATTTAGTTTGGGGAAGTTTTGAGGTATTTGGTTATAGAGCTAATAATATTCGCGTAGACATGTATCGCTAGTTTGGGAGAATTTTTGAATTATATGTGAAAACACATATCCGTTTTATATCAAAAATGACCCTAAAAAGACAAAATTGTGCTTTAAATGCTTGAATATTGCTTGTTTTGTCTTTGTGATTGTGTAGGTACGGATATTGCAAAAATCTCAAGAAAACGGTTAAAACCGGATAATCACGGACACGGGAACGGAATAGAGAATACAAGAGCCGGGAGAATGCTATCAAAGGTCAACAAAAGTCAACTCATGGTCAACAGTGGCCAACCACAAAAAGACAAAAAACCCAAAAATACCAAATCAGTCCCTCAAAGTTAACCAAATTGCAAAAATGGTCCCCTAAACCCAAATGGTGTTAACTCTTTTTATTATAAGGGTTAACACCCGTTAACCTTATAACAACACCAAGTCCGAGCCCAAACACACCCCGTGGCCCAAACCCCTTTATAACCCCAAAAGTTAAACGATTATAACCCGGGTCCAAAGCATAAGTCAAAAACTTCCCACCCCTTAAGTAAAAGTAAAACGTGGGAAAAATTGTTACTACTGTTCACCCGTCTTCAACCTTTTACCCAACGTCACAATCAAAGGGTAAATGCAAATTGGCTACGTGGCTTAGCAATTCAAGTGATAAGGTACACCTTGGCAGAGTTACACATCTCCAAAAACGCGTCCCCATTGGAGAAACCCCAGAAGGGGATTGACACGCGGGGTCTGACAACGAAACACACAAAGGCTAGTTTTTGCACTAAAAGAAAAGGCTTGAAAAAGAAGCACAATGGCTCTAACATACGGAATGCCACGTTGGCAATCCGTGTGCTCACCAAAGTGATCCAACAGTTTAAGATAAAGATCTAATGATTAGCAAGATTCAAGGGCAGGGATTTATGGTAGCATCTAACAAACTCCAGGACCTAGAAGCTTCTCTAAGGGCTATAAATAACCCCTCACATTCACACATACGAGATATCTAGTTCTAGCTTTTAAAAATTTAGCTTATGTACTTTTTAGCTTTTAAACTCTAGCTTTTGTAATTTTCAAATTCAGTTATTGTAATTCCCTTTTAAAAGATTGTAATCAATTTCCAAGTTAATGAAATCTAGTGTTCTTTTATTCAATCTATCATAAGCTCTTATCATTTTCAAATGTTTTTCAGTTACTGTTTCAAAAGCTCCTAATAAGCTCATATAAACTCTTTGAGTCTCTAAGCTCAAATTGGGCTATTAATAAGCTCTTAATATACTTAAACCAATGCAATCAGTTTTAAAACATTTGCTTAATATGGATTTTGAGCTTTGGATGATAAGCTTTACAATGAAGATAGCTTATGGACCCTACTAGCTTATCCTTGTGAAAAGCTGATCTTGTTGAAAGCTCTTCTGAGCACTATTGCCTTTGTTTAGCTAAGGTCTCTGTAAGTTTCCTTTTAAATTCAAGTCTCTTAGCTTAATTTTGCATATGCTTATATTCTGCTTATAGTCTAGCTTATTTGTGCTTAATTTTGTCTATTTGTGCTGATTAAATATGTTTGAATATCTGTTTTTAGCTTTTATAGCATAGATATTAGTTTCTTCATAACTTGTCCTAAAAATCTATAAAAATCAAAAAAATATTAGCTTAGCTTATAGCTTATTACTTCTAGCTTATTTGCTTATAGTTTTATGCTTATTAAGGTTCTTATAATCTATTTGTTATATGGTATTTATGATTTAAGCTCTTAATTTCATTTTCATAAGCCAAAATAGTTTTGAGTCTAGTTAAAGGGGTGTTTGGCATAGCAGTTTTAACTTCAAGTTAAAATAGTTGGCCATTTGGTCTTTTAATTTTGGTTCAATCTCTCATATAAGTTTTTCTAAGCTAGTTTAATAAGCTAGGATTAAAGTTAGTAAGTATTTTCACCAGTTAGTTTTTCATAAGTCCAAATATGTCAATTTCTATTTGCATTATAAGCTTTGTACAACCCTATGCTTTGTACATTTCTTAACTTACATTTGATACTTGTGTTTAAAAGACATGTTAGAAGTAAAATCTTAGGTCTGCATGATAAGGGTCATAATATTTGGTCTATATGCATGTCAACTGCATCAGCAGTGTTAAAAAGATAAAAGTCATTTTCTAGCTTAATTTGCAGTAGGTTAAAATAGGTGTTAGGATTTAATTTTCAGCATAGAAGTAGCTTATATACCATAATTTACAAGTTTGCATTTAGTTTTTAAATTCTAGCTTATTTTGTCATCTAAATTTAAGCTGCAAAATTGCCTTTTGTCTTTTCATTTTCAAAGTAAACTCAGCATGATTTAAGTCTTAAGTCTGTGTTCATAGTGCTTTTTCATTAAGCTATTTTGTTTCAAAATCATTTTCAGAAGTAGATTTAGGTAGCTTATTAGTTGTAGAATAAGCTTCAATAAGCCATTTCCCCACAAGGATCCAAGAGCTTAACTAAAAATAAGCTCAAAGATCCATGTAGGGACTGTTTGGGTCTCAGGTTTTGTCAAGTGCTTATTTTAGTTTTTATAGCTTATTTTCTTAAACTTTTGCTAAATTTGTTCTTAAATTAGCTTATTAGGATAGTTTAAAGTAGTTCTTAGCTTATTAAGTCATTGCAAGCTTATTCTAGTTCTTTTTAGTTAAACCAAAAGTGACTAAGTCAGTAGCCTGTAGCTTTTTCCTAGAACTTTTTAATTGCTTAATTAGATTTCAAATTGTGTTTTGCTTATTGTTTTAAGTAGATTTTAGCTTTACTTTAAGAAGTTCTTGTTAAACTAACCTTTCGAAATTGATCTCATGCCGATTAAGCTCGGTAGTTTCGACATCGTCATTGGTATGGATTGGCTATCCAAGTATCATGCTAGAATTATCTGTGACGAGAAAGTCATCCACATCCCCATCGACGGTAAAACTTTGATCATCCGAGGTTATCGAAGTAAAACCCGACTAAGCCTCATATCCTGTATAAAAATCAAAAGGTATATATCCAGGGGATATCAAGTTTTCATGGCCCAAGTAATGGAGAAGAAGTCAGATAAAAAATGACTAGAAGATATACCGGTAGTTAGAGGATTTCCAAAAGTCTTTCTTGAAAATCTACATGGCCTTCCTCTGGTTCACCAAGTAGAATTCCAAATCGATTTAATTCCAAGAGCGGCACCAGAGCTTGAGCACCCTACATACTAGCTCCTTTAGAAATGCAGGAACTATCTGACCAACTACAAGAGTTAGCAGACCAAGGTTTTATCCGACCGAGTACTTCGCCTTGGGGAGCTCCTGTCTTATTTGTTAAGAAGAAAGACGGGTCTTTCAGAATGTGTATTGATTATCAGGAGCTGAATAAACTCACCGTAAAGAATCGTTACCCATTACCCAAGATAGATGATTTTTTTGACCAACTTCAAGGTTCGAGTGTTTACTCAAAAATTGACTTAAGATCAGGCTATCATCAACTGAGAGTCAGGGATGAAGATATTCTCAAGACTGCTTTCAGAACACGGTACGGACACTACGAATTCCAAGTGATGCCATTTGGTTTAACTAACGCACCTGCTGTATTCATAGATCTCATGAATCGTGTGTGTAAACCATACTTGGATAAATTTGTAATAGTATTCATTGATGATATTCTTATCTACTCCCGTAACAAAGAAGAACATGCAAATCACCTAAGGATAATTTTCGAATTACTTAGAAAAGAGAAATTATATGCTAAGTTTTCCAAATGTGATTTCTGGATTAGTATCGTGCAATTTCTTGGGCACGTAATTGATAGTCAAGGAATTCACGTTGACCCCGCCAAGATTAAAGCAGTTAAGAATTGGGCATCTCCTACCACACCCACGGAAGTACGCCAATTCTTAGGACTTGCCGATTACTATCGGAGATTCATCAAAGATTTCTCAAAAATTGCAAAGTCTTTGACTGAATTAACCCAGAAAAACAAGAAGTATATCTAGGGAGAAGACCAAGAGTCAGCTTTCCAATTGCTAAAACAGAAACTTTGTGAAGCTCCAATCTTAGCATTACCAGAAGGAAACAACGATTTTGTTGTTTACTGTGATGCATCCCATCAAGGTCTGGGAGCAGTGTTAATGCAAAGAGAAAAAGTTATTTCATATGCATCTCGACAACTTAAGCCTAATGAAGAGAATTATACCACACACGACCTCGAATTAGGAGCAGTTGTGTTCGCTCTTAAAATTTGGAGACACTATCTGTATGGCACAAAGTGTACTGTGTTCACTGATCATAAAAGTCTTCAGCATATCCTTGATCAGAAAGAGTTGAACATGAGACAACGTCATTGGTTAGAATTGCTCGCAGATTACGATTGTAAGATTCGCTATCATCCTAGAAAGGCAAATGTTGTAGCAGATGCCTTAAGCCGGAAAGAACGAATCAAACCACTCCGAGTCAGGACATTAGTCATGACCCTTCACCCAAAATTACCATCACAAATCCTTGAAGCCCAAACCGAGGCAATCAAAGAAGAAAACATCGAAGCTGAGAACCTACGAGGAATGGACAAAGCATTTAAAGTACGTCCTGATGGAACTCGTTGTATCAAGAATCGAAGTTGGTTACCACTCTTTGGTAATTTGAGGGACTTAATCATGCATGAATCCCATAAATCAAAGTATTCCATCCACCCAGGTTCTGACAAGATGTATCAGGATCTAAAGAAACTCTATTGGTGGCCTAACATGAAGGCAATCATCGCTGAATATGTCGGCAAGTGTTTGACATGTTCTAGAGTTAAAGCAGAATGTCAGAAGCCATCCGGCTTACTGATACAACCAGAGATTCCTACATGGAAATGGGAAATAATAACGATGGACTTCATTACAAAACTACCCAAAACATCAAATGGACATGACACAATTTGGGTCATTGTAGACCGCCTTACCAAATCAGCACATTTCATCCCTACCCGAGAGACAGATAGTATGGAAACCCTTACAAGGTTATATATAAAGGAGATAGTTTCACCATTCGAGGCACTTTATGGTCGAAAGTGCAAATCACCAGTCTGCTGGGCCAAAGTTGGATATGTCCAACTGACAGGACCAGAGATAATCCATGAAACCACCGAAAAGATAGTACAAATCCGACAACGCTTGCAAGTTACAAGAGATCAGAAAAGAAGTTATGCCAATGTAAGGCGAAAGCCTCTAGAATTCCATGTTGGAGATCGTGTTATGTTGAAAGTGTCACCTCAAAAAGGTGTCATCCGATTTGGAAAGCGAGGAAAGCTTAACCCCCGGTACATTAGACCATTTGAAATTGTTGACATGATTGGCCCAGTGGCATACAAACTGGAGCTTCCTGAAAAGCTCAGTAATGTCCATAATACTTTCCACGATTCTAATTTAAAGAAATGCCTATCTAACGAATCTCTCGTCATTCCAATGATAGAACTTCAGCTTGATGACAAGCTCAATTTTTTGGAAGAACCAGTAGAAATCATGGACAGAGAAGTCAAACAACTAAAACAAAGTCGTATCCCTATAGTCAAAGTAAGATGGAACTCTAAGAGAGGACCAGAATATACATGGGAACGTGAAGATAAAATCCGTACCAAGTACCCACATCTATTTCCAAATACCACTCCTACGTCCAACTAAATCTCGGGACGAGATTTCTTTAAGGTTGGGAGACTATAATAACCCATAATTTTCATCAATGTAATTACCACTTATGATATTTATAAGAACCATTTTCACGGGAAATTTTTTGTTTTATTTCATTCCAACTATGTAACGTAACTTACATAGCAAAGTAAACGAGCTCACGTAACTACCATTGCCAACTATATCTACGTTTATCTCAAGTAAACGTCTTAATATGTCAAGTCTATATTCTAATATCAACTTTACATTATACGTTATCTATTTAACATACCATTTATAACAATTATTATAAAACAAACATTATACGTTAACGTTTATGCCAAAACCCTAATTATATATAATGTTTACATACAAAAAAAATGTACAAGCTTTCAAGGCATGTGTACAAGTGTACAATGCATAACATTCGAATATATTTCCCTCCAAAACCAATGTACAACCCTCCTAACTCAAAGTCCAAAACCGACTAGCCTAAACAATTCAAATAATCTATTTTCCCTCCATTTTACTTTCTAATTTTCGTACCACTATTCTAGCACAGTTAACAAGTCCCCCAAAGCAACCACTTTAAAAAATAATAATTATAAACACCTAATCCTAAACCCTAGCTCCCAAATATCCTAAACCCTTAAAAACCTAGCTCGAAACCCTAATATAACTGAAACCCTAATTCGAACCAACCTAGCACCGACCACCATGAAATCCACCACTAGCTAGCCAAACCTAGTTTAACCCCAACCTAGCACACCCACACCTCTATCCCAACCACCCTTGTTTCTCCAGTAAAAACCCCCTTGTCACCACCATGGTAAAGTTCAAACCCATTCCTCCCACCTTGCACCTCACCAAACTACCTACTCTCCCCACTCCAAAATGGCCACCACACCAAAGTAAACTTGGTCCCACACTTCCTTTTGCACTATATATACACTACACATACAAACTCCCCATAATTCCACCATTAAGTTTCATACTAACATCCAAAACTATGTTCAAACAAGAACAAGTCCAAGGAAGGATAAGAAATAAGTTAAAGCAAGTAGAAGCCAAGAACCAAGAAGGAAGCACTTGATTCATCCCCAAATAGTATTCGGGTTGAGTTTTTGCTCCATTCGATCCATTTCATCATTTCGTGTACTTGTAAGCTTGTTATCTCGTTCAATAAACTCTAGATATATTGAAGGTCATGTATACACTTTGTTTTAATCATTTGATCAAACTAAATCATTCATTTGGTTTTCCTAAATCAAACCGTGCCCTAAATAACCTTTAAAAAACCCTAAAACCCATTTTAAACCGATCGAGTTGAAATTTCTAATAAGCTAACTTATCATTTTTACAAGCTTAAAAACTAATCCTAAAACCCTAAACCGATCGAGTTGAAATTTCTAAACCAAATGGCCCATTTTGCATTTTCGAGCTCACAAGCTCTTTTCATAAGCTTTAAGCTCGTAAAAGTTTCTTATTTTAGCTTATAGTAATAAGCTATAAGCTGTAGATCGATTTCTAAATCAAAAATATCAATATTATGATTTTTGGACTTGTTTCGCAAAAGGTTTCATGCTTAGGGGTATATATTGTAAATATTTTGAAATTATAACTAGAGGGGCTGAAAATGTAATATTCCTAAACTTAAAACACCAAGGGCCTGTTTTGCCAAGTTTTAAAGTTGAAGGTTTAATATATATAAATAAAATATATATAAAGGGTTAATTTTGTAAATATATATAAACCAATGGTATATATTGTCATTTTGCATACCTAAAAGTAAAAAATGAAATATTTTTATATAAATTATAAAAATATATATAAATATTATAAAACTCAATTTTATTAAAACCCGATACATTTATCGTTATCATTTATCGATCGAAACGTTATAAATTCATAATGTTAGTATATTATAAAAACATAATTTTTATTACATAACCACAAAAGCTTTGAATCGAACTTAAAAAGATAACATCTTAAATCTTTTTAATCTATAACGTATCACTTAACTGAGGGAAATATACATGTGAGGGGAAATCATTTGGTATATGAAAGCTAGTTTTGACGAGTTTGGATTTACGATTTGATAAGTGTCCTAGCTCCCCCCTTCTACAAACGTGGTCTTTACCCCGCAATATACATGATCTCTACATGACCTCTGGATTATGATAGGCCGAACAGTGATACGACATTTTCACAAGTTAATAAAACAAAACCATTAACGTTAAACTTTATGAAATAAAGTTTTGGAATATAAGCAATCAAACTAAGATTTGACATATTAACCCAGGTTGCGTGCCGAAGCCGTTTATTACCAATTGAGTCACTTTTGACATCAATCAGATTTCCCTATTAAGGTGAGTTCATAAGTCCCACCTTTACATGTTTTTCTAAATCCCGTGGGGAGATACATGTTATAAACCAGGAATACAAGTGTTTTTCCAACTGTATACTATCCTGATTTATTATTGCCTAAGTTACCCTATTGCCATGAAGTCCCCACTATCATGAACCGTTAATTTCTTAACCGGAGGACCGGTTGAGGGAGCGCAAATGAATGTAAATAGATCTATTAGGATTGAACTCACCCGTCCAGGTAGATAACAACGTACTACCATATGGACGCATATCATTTGAATAACTAGGTGTTTGGCAATGCATCTATTGGGGCACCAACTTGTGAATATCGTATAACTTAAGGCTTCGGTGTCATGAGCTTAGGGCAATAATAATGTTTTCTATAAATACTGTTTTCCATAATGATTGTATTCGTTGCAATTATTACCAATTATGGGTATATAACAACGTAACCCACTGGCTATTAAACTTGTATTCAACTATTATAAATTCAAACCTGTGAATTTCACTCAACCTTTGTGTTGACCCTTTTAGCATGTTTATCTCAGGTAACTAGCAAACTAAGGCACAGAGTGGCATGGACTTGAAGATGTCAAACTTGTTATCATTCAAACTTTTATGTTTAATATGTATTTTGGGACCTCTTTGTTGTAAAACACTAAAATTTTATTGAATGATAACTCAATTTTCCAAAAATGCCTCTTTTGAGTCGTTTTCTATTATTGTGACTGTGAATCATGAAGTAATACCCCAAATTAGCTTCTGCTGCTATATGTTGAAAATGGGGGTGTTACACTTCGCCACACCGGTGATTGAAGAATCGGTCAAAGCTAATGCTATGAAGCCGGAACTTATTGATGAGTCTGTAAACACTCATGTGAAGAACCAAGTCCAGAAACTTCTACCTCAACTTCTTCCAAAAGCTGTGTCGGATTGGCCACGCTAATGATTGAAGAATTTGTGCAAACTCTTGTTATGAACCAAGTCCAGAACCTTCTACCTAAACTTCTGCCAAAAGCAGTGTCGGACTTGGCTACGCCAATGATTCAAGAGTCTATCAAAGCACATGTTGTGTCTGAAGAGGCTATAGAAGAGTCGATTAAAGCACATGTGGTAAACGAAGTCAAAAACTTCATGCCACAATACGTTCAAGATGCTATTGCAAAGACTCCAATATCTCGTCCTCAATCTGCCTCATCACATCAAGATGCAATAGAAGCTGCCAAATCACTCTCTGAACTCGAATTGAAGAATATACTTTATTAGAAAATGCATCAAAGTGGCTCATCTGCTAGTCACCAAACTCATGAAGAGTTGTTTAATGCATTGCTTTAGTCAATAGAGCTGAACGAAAACAGATCTACCAAGAGTACCAAACCTAATCAAGTTCCGAGGAAAAGAGACCGTGATGATGATGAAAAAGATGAAGGCCTGTCTGCTGGATCAAACCCGGGTAAAGAGATGAAGAAACAAAAATCTAGCAAAGAATCTGACTCTTCTAAGAAAACTTCAACACCAAAAGACTCTTCCAAAGGCACATCACCATCACAAACATCCAAACCTGGCAAAACTAAAACTACACAGGAAGCACCAGAAGAACCAAGTTTTGAGATGGGCACAAATACTGCTGAACAACCTTCCTCTGATCCTAATGTTGAAAACCCATCACCTGTTGCTGATGTTGATCAACCAACTCCAGCTGATGATCCCACTGAAGTGATTAACAAGAAGAAGTGGTTCGAGGAGTCTTCCAGCAGCGAACCACAGGATCCAGATTGGAACTCGGCTAAAATGATTAATGATGAACAAGAGCAGCAATGGTTCAATCAGAAACTGTCTGCGGTAAAGTCACCACTTACATTTGATGAATTGATGAGTACACCAAATTGAGGTTGTTTATGAGCTTTTTGCCTATGAATCTGCCTCTGGCAACCACACTTACAAGAAAGATTAGAGTGACCAATATTCAATTCCTCCAAAAAGGTACCTGAAAATCTAGCGCCGAGGCTGGAATTAGCTGGAATATAATGTTGAGAAATGCTATCGCGCTCTCACAGATCAACTCGACTGGACCAATCCTGAAGGATATGATCGTCCAGTTGACATGAGCAAGTCGTTGCCATTGATAGACAGAAATGGTCGACTCTCAATCCCTGTTGAAATCTTCTTCAACAACGATCTAGAATACTTGAAAGGGGATAAAGCTGACCGAACATACTGCTCCTCTATCAAAAAGATGCCAGCTGCAAGGTACACTATGGAATAAATTAAAGACTTGATTCTAGAGTTGTGGAGTTCTACTCTCATCGAATATGACAAAGATGCTTTACTTGGAATCAAGCATTGGCGATCTCAAAGACAGCAATTCTACCGAACAATGATTAACAAGCCATCTAAACACAAAGTGCATTCAAAGTTGAGAATCCTCAGTGTCATCAGTGTTACTGTTGACAAATGGTTTGGATATGGCTACTTAAAAGAAATTGTTGTCAAGCGAGCTGATCAAAAAAAGTACACATTCAAAGAGGGTGACTTCCCAGACTTGCATCTCAATGATATTAAAGACATGTATAACACCCCGATATTTTGACATAGCAGCGGAAGCTAAATTGGGGGTATTACTTCATGTACCAATAGTCATATCATAGAAAACGACTCAAAAAGAGACGTTCTGGAAAATTTTGTTATCATTCAATAATAAATATCAGAGTTTTACAAACGGAGGTCCCAAAATACATTTTAAAACATAAAGTTTGAATGATAACAAGTTTGGATGTCCTCAAGTCTAATGCCACTCCGTGCCATAAATTGCTCAATTACCTGAGATAAACATGCTAAAAGGGTCAACCCAAAGGTTGAGTGATATTCACAGGTTTGTAATTCAATAGTTGAATACAAGTAATGTAATTGGTAATAATTGCAACACATACAATTATCATGGAAAACAGTATTATTTCACTAAGCTCATGACACCAACACGTTAACATCTGAAGTCGATTTAACGACTTAAAGTCAATTTAACGACTTGTAGGAACAACTGTCCCCGAGGAAAGGTAACTTTGCCAAAGCTACCCTTTGTTCTCAAATATAGTACGTTTGATTACCCCATGTACGGGTAAACACAAACGGGATGCGTCAATCCTGATAGATCTATCCACAATATTCGCGTTTACGTTACGATGATTAATGGTTCATGATGTAAGGCCGTTAACTTATGCAATAATATAGCAGTTGGAAAAACACTTGTATTCATAGTTTATAGCATGTATCTCCCCACGGAGTTTAGAAAACATGTAAAGGTGGGACTATGAACTCACCTTAATAGGGAAATCTGATTGATGTCAAAACTGACTCAATTGATAATAAACGGCTTCGGCACGCAACCTGGGTTAATATGTCAAGTCTTAGTTCGATTATTTATATTCCAAAACTTTATTTTATAAAGTTTAACGTAAATATTAATTTGGTTTATTAACTTGTGAAAACATAGTATCACTATTCGGGCTATCATAATCCAGAGGTCATGTAGTAAACGTTTGAGGAGCTAGGACTCTTTAAATCGTAAATCCAGCAACTCGTCAGAACGTCTACCCAAATGAAATCCCCTCACATGAAATTCTCTAGTAACGTGATACGTTATACTTTAAATGATAAGATTTTAAGTTTCTTCAAAAATAAATGGATGATAAATTATGTTAAATATATAACATAATTGTTTTATAATGTTTCGATCGATAAATGATAACGATAAATGTGTCGGGTTTTAATAAAATTAAGTTTTATAATATTTATATATATTTTTATAATTAATATAAAAATATTACATTTTATACCTTTGAGAATACAAAAACGACAATATATACCCTTGGTATATATATATTTACAAATTTAATCCTTTATATATAACTTTATATAAATTTAACCCTTAGCTTTGAAAGTTGGCAAAACAAGCCCTTGGGGTTTTAAGTTTATGATAATTACATTTCCAGCCCCTCTAGTTTATAAGTTTCAGAAATTTACAATATATACCCCTTTGCATGAAACTATTTGTGAATTAAGTCCAAAATCCATAATAGTTGTATTTTTTAATCTCGAAAATATTTTGCAGCTTATAGCTTATTACTATAAGCTAAGATAAGTTGGTTTAATAAGCTTAAAGCTTATCAAATGAGCTTATTAGCTCGAAAAATCAAAATGGGTTCGTTTGGTTTTGAAATAAGAAACCAAATGCTTAGAGCTTTTAGGGTTTGTCTCAAGGCTTATAAAAGTGATAAAAGAGCTTATTGAAATAGCTTTTAGGACCAGCTTATGGCTTATAGCTTATTAAGTTTTCGAAAGAAGGTTTTAGGGTTTTTAAGCATGCGTTTGGTTTAGGAAAACCAAACGTGTGGTTTGTGGTTCAAGGGCTTAAACAAGACGCCTATACATGATCTAATAGAGCTTATTAAGTATCTAAACAAGACAAGAGCTTATAGAAATAGTTATACGACTTACTAGTACTCAAAATGGGTCGAATGGCTTGAATATGGGTCGAAAACCTTGGAGACGAATCACGAACTTCTTTCTTTTTAAATCTTGGATTTTACTTAGCTTATCCTTCCTTTCTTCTCTTCTATGGCTTGGCTAAATCATAGTTTTGAGGTAGCTTTGACTTTAAATGGTAAGTGAAAAGCTTGGAGGCCAAGTTGTGTGGAGTGGTGGCCAAGGTCTAGCAACTAGTGACTAATAAGAGCTAGAACTATACCTTGGAGAGGTGTGTGGAGGTGAGGAGGGTGCGGCAATCCAAGGAGGTGACAAGGGGGTTTATTTCGTATACCTTGGAGCCCAAGGTAGTGATGGAGGTGGTAGGGTGGTTGCTTGGTGGTGACAAGTAGGTGGATCATGGTGGAGGGTGGTTGCTTGCTTGTGGTTTTAGTTTCAAGCTAGTTAGGGTGGTATCGGGTTGTTTAGGGTTTCGGGTTAGGGTTAGGGTTTGTACGAGTATGGGGTGGAGTGGAGGGAAGATTGTAGTTTAAATGTGGTGCTTGGAAGGGTTGTAATCTATGCTAGAATGGTGGTACGATAACTAGAAAGAAAATGGAAGGAAAATGGCTAATTTTGAATGTTATGCATTATTGGCTTGTACCTTAGGCTTTAAGAAGTTGTACTAGGGTTTTGGAGGGAAAAGGTATTCGAATTTTTATGCATTGTAACCTTGTACACATGCCTTATTAGTTTGTACATTTGTTTTGTATGGAAACTTCTATACATGAGATCTTAAAATCACATTATCATCCATATATTTTAATTACATTTTCTCCCTCTTATTAAAAATGTCAAGTCTATTGATATTTTGGATACCAAAAGATTAAAATTTATGCTCACAGGGAGAGAAATGTTTTGATTATTTACAAGCCTTACTAGGAATATTTTAATGTTCTCTCTTAATTTATGAGGGTATATAAGACAGTGCCGAGTACAATAATTTGAAAGATTTTGAATTTACTAAGAAATTCTTAAAAATTTTGTACTCGAACACTCCTTATTAACACCATAAGTCTACATTACTTATTTACATATTCACAAGTATATTATGTACGAGGTTTGACCTGAGATATGAGAATAGCATATGATAAATCATATGGTCCTTTCCAGCAGCCGTAGGTCTCCCCCGTAAGGTCTTCCACCAACAAACTTTTCCAAGCTTCTCATCAATTTTCTATCTCTAAGCTTCTTATCGATAGCATTGATCATTACACGAGATCTTTACCTATCTTGTTTACTCTATTTTCTCTTTGGCAAGTACCTCGGCTTAATCCCTAGGGCAATATCATTGAGAGCAGTACGAACATGGTTGAGTGTGCCATCAAAAAACTTGTGAAGTTCATCAGTGCACATCAGACGATTTCTGTTCATTTCATCTACATAGATAATGCCTTGGATATCAGGAAGCTCAAGTTTGTATGCCACTGGGCCGACCCTTTTAAGGATCTTAAATGGTCTAATGTACCAGGGGTTAAACTTTCCTCGCTTTCCGAATCGGATAACACCTTTTCAAGGTGACACTTTCAACATAACACGATCTCTAACTTGGAATTCTAAAGGCTTGCGCCTTATATTGGGGTAACTCCTTTGCCGATCTCTTGCAGCTTGCAAGCGTTGTTGGATTTGTACTATCTTTTTCATGGTTTCATGGATTATCTCTGGTCCCGTGAGTTGAATATCTCCAACTTCGGCCCAGCAGACAGGTGATCGACACTTTCGACCATAAAGTGCCTCAAATAGTGTTGCCTTAATACTGGCATGGTAACTGTTATTGTAAGAAAATTCTACCAGTGGTAAGTGTCTCTCTTATCCTTTTCCAAAATCTATAACACAGGCTCGAAGCATGTCTTTGAGTGTTTGGATGGTTCTTTCACTTTGTCCATCTATCTCGGGATGATATACTGTACTCATGTCTAATTGAGTACCCAAAGCACTCTGCATTGACTGCCAGAATCTGGATTTGAAATGACGATCACGATCCAATATAATAGATATCGACACTCCATGTCGTGAGACTATCTCCTTTATATACAACCTTGTAAGGGTTTTCATACTATCTGTCTCTCTGATAAGGATGAAATGTGCTGATTTGGTAAGGCGGTCTACAATGACCCAAATTTTGTCATGTACACTTGATGTTTTGGGTAGTTTTGTAACGAAGTCCATCGTTATTCTTTCCCATTTCCATGTAGGAATCTCTGGTTGTATCAGTAAGCCGGATGGCTTCTGACATTCTGCTTTAACTCTAGAGCATGTTAAACACTTGCCAACATATTCAGGGATGATCGCCTTCATGTTAGGCCACCAATAAAGTTTCTTTAGATCCTGATACATCTTGTCAGAACTTGGGTGGATGGAATATTTTGATTTATGAGACTCATGCATGATCAAGTCCCTCAAATTACCAAAGAGTGGTAACCAACTTCGATTCTTGATACATCGGGTTCAATCAGGACGTATATCAAATGCTTTGTCCATTCCTCATAGGTTCTCAGCTTCGATATGCTCTTCTTTGGTCGCCTTGGTTTGGGCTTTGAGGATTTGTGATGGTAATTTTGGGTGAAGGGTCATGACTAATGCTCTAACTCGGAGTGGTTTGATTCGTTCCTTTCGGCTTAAGGCATCTGCTACAACATTTGCCTTTCCAGGATGGTAGCGAATCTCACAATCGTAATCTGTAAGCAATTCTAACCAATGACGTTGTCTCATGTTCAACTCTTTCTGATCAAGGATATGCTGAAGACTTTTATGATCAGTGAACACAGTACACTTTGTGCCATACAGACAGTGTCTCTAAATTTTAAAAGCGAACACTACTGCTCCTAATTCGAGGTTGTGCGTAGTATAGTTCTCTTCATGAGGCTTGAGTTGTCGGGATGCATATGCAATAACTTTTTCTCTTTGCATTAGCACCGCTCCCAGACCTTGGAGTGATGCATCACAGTAAACGACAAAATCATTGTTTCCTTCTGGTAATGCTAAGATTGGAGCTTCACAAAGCTTTTGTTTTAGCAGTTGGAAGGCTGACTCTTGGTCTTCTCCCCATATTTACTTCTTGTTTTTCTGGGTTAATTCAGTCAAAGGCTTTGCAATCTTCAAAAAACCTTCGACGAATCTCTGATAGTAGCCGTCGAGTCCTAAGAGTTGGCGTACTTCTGTAGGTGTAGTAGGAAATGCCCAATCCTTGACTGCTTTAATCTTGGCGGGGTCAATGTGAATTCCTTGACTGTCAATCACCTGCCCGAGAAATTACACGATATTGATCCAAAAATCACATTTAGAGAACTTGGCATATAATTTCTCCTTTTTGAGTAATTCCAAGATTATTCTCAGGTGATCTGCGTGTTCTTCTTTGTTATGGGAGTAGATAAGAATATCATCAATGAACACTATCACAAATTTATCCAAGTATGATTTACACACACGGTTTATGAGGTCCATGAATATAGCAGGTGCGTTAGTTAAACCAAATGGCATCACTTGGAATTAGTAGTGTTCATACCGCGTTCTGAAAGCAGTCTTGGGAATATCTTCATCCTTGACTCTCAGTTGGTGATAGCCTGATCTTAAGTCAATTTTTGAGTAAACACTCGAACCTTGAAGTTGGTCAAATAATTCATCGATCCTGAGTAATGGGTAACGAATCTTTACGGTAAGTTTATTCAAATCCCAGTAGTCGATACACATTCTGAAAGAATCGTCTTTCTTTCTAATCAAATACAGACTGGATCTCACCATTCGAAGTACTTGTCGGATAAAACCTCGGTCTGCTAACTTTGTAGTTGTTCAGATTAGTTCCTGCTATTTCTGAAAGGAGTATCTATAGGGTGCTTGGGCTTCTGGTGCGCTCCTGGATTTAAATTGAATTTTTTGGATTTTAACTTGGCGAACTGGAGGAAGGCCGGGTAGATCTTCAGGAAAAACTTCCGAAAATTCTCTGACTACTGGTATATCTTCTAGTCGTTTTTCGTCTGACTTCTTCTCCATTACTTGGGCTACGAAAACTTGATATCCCCTGGATATATATCTTTCGGTTTTAATACAGGACATGAGGTTTAGTCGGGTTTTACTTTGATCACCTCGTATGATCAAAGTTTCACCGTCGATGGGGATGTGGACGACTTTCTCGTCACAAATAATTCTAGCATGATACTTGGATAACCAATCCATACCAATGACGATGTTGAAACTACCGAGTTTAATCGGCATAAGATCAATTTCGAAAGGTTGGTTTAGCAAAATCAGAGTGCAACCCTGGATAACGGTATTAGTGCCTACTAGGTTTCCATCGGCCATTTCAATGTCATAAGTGGTATCTAGTGTAATTGGTGGGATATTAAGCATAGAAGCAAGAGATATGGATACAAAACTTTTATCGGCTCCTGAATCAAATAATACTCTAGCTAGATGTTGGTTTAGAAAGAACGTACCCGTGACTACGTTCGGGTCTTGGTGAGCGTTCTTGTCTCTCAGCAAGTATGCTCTTCCATGGGCACTGTTGTTTACCTTTGGGCACTGACTTTTGTAGTTCCCTTTCTCTCCGCAGGCATGACAAGTTACGAATACTGGTTGTAGGTTGCTTCCAGTGGCTGGCCCTTTGTTTATGCAGTTCCTGGTTAGATGACCCACCTTGTTGCAAGTCTGACACTTGACAAGGGAAGGCTTCCAGTATACCTACTATTTTCAGTTGGGGTGACAGCATAAGCCCTGATAGTTTCTTACCTTCTATTCTTTTGTTGTTGGTGATCATTGTTACGGTTGCTATTGTTGTTACGGTTATTCTGTTAGTTGTTTTTGTTGGTGAAGGTTCTTTTATCATCAAACTTTTGTTTGTAATCATTGGTTCCTTGCACAGAATTGTACTTTATTACCTGATCCATTAACCTCTGGGTTATGGTAATAGCTTCCTCCAAAGTTTGAGGCTTGGAAGCGGTAACATTTCCTTCGATACTTCTGGGTAATCCCCCGATGAAGATTTCCATGAGTTTCTCAGAATTTGGCACCATAGTTGGGCATAAAACTGCAATTCCTGGAATCTTCTAACGTAAGTCTTGAGGTCATTTCCTTTTACAGTTAGATTATAAAATTCATCTTCCATTTTCTTGACCTTGGTTCAGGGACAATACTTCTTTATTAAGAGCTTTTTCAATTCGGACTAGGGAATCTTGTAAGCTTCCTCTATTCCAATAGGTTGGGCGAATGAATTCCACTAGGACAAAGCTTCTTCAGTTAGAGTACCAGTAGCAAATTTCACTTTGCAGTCCTCGGTACAGTTGCTACGGGAAAATAATAATTCAGTTCGTTCAAACCAGCGGATGAGGCCAATAGCGCCTTCCGTACCTTTGAAATTGAAAGGTTGGCAGCTCATAAACTCTTTGTAGCTACATTTTCTTGCTATATGAGTTTCACTTTGTTTGGTGTTCCTATTGGTATTGTCAGCATTTGTCATGGTAACAGCTTGTGCTTCCAGAGCTGCGGAAACACTATCAGCAACTAGTTTCCTGATGGCAGCCTAATACATGGGGATGGTGTTTTTTAATGCAGATGTTGTGTCCTCTGGAGCACATTCTATCAACATTTACAAGATCAGGCAAATAATAAGAATCAATACAATGATATAGTCATATCACAAGTCTTTGTATAATAATCAAAATTTTCATACATAGTGATATTGAAATCATTTGACATAGATACTTATTTGATATGAGTCTTAACAAAGAAATACACATCCTTTGATATTTTATTGTAGAATATAACAGAAAATTTTAGAATCTAAGACTTCCAAAGATGAACACTCTAACAAGCATCTGACTCATTAGATTTCTCGGGGACTGGTTCACTTCCCAGTGGTCGCGGTATGATCCATAACAAGTTATCTAACTCCGCAAAGATAGAATCATCAAAGGAATAGTCTGGTGGTGGTGTAGTTGACCTAATTGGTGATGAAGATCCTACTGATGAAGATGGAGATAATGGTATAGGTGATCCAACAGGAGGCTCAGTGTCTCTAGGTGGTGTAGTTGGAATCATATGCTCAATGTTTTGATTATGAATCACATTCATGAAGCCTGGGTACAAAGGTTCGATAAAACCTGGTGGTAAGAGATCCATAGTACTCCTGGATTCATAAAGATATGATACATGAGTAATCGTAACACAGGACATAGGATAGACAACCACGATATCACGAAACAGCAAGGTA